>JABUQX010116151.1:2500-17456 GCA_015478945.1 Trachelipus rathkii | reverse complement strand
ATACTTCATATATATATATATATATATATATATATATATATATATATATTATGTGTATGTCTGTGTGTGTGTTGTGTATATGTGTCTGTCTGTATGCTATCAATCAGAAAAAAGCAATTTCATGTATCTTGATTGACAACCTTCAGAGATTATTTGCAAAAAAAAAAAAATAATAATAATAATAATAAAATAAAAAAATAAAAATAAACACTTGCATATTCGAGTTTTTGAAAAGTGGGGGAAAAAATCAATTTTAATATATTAAAGTATACCTTTAAATTTCGTACCTCTTTTTTTTAAATATATTTATTAATTAAAAGACTTGGTTAATGCCCTAAAAAATATAGTATCAATAAGTGATGGAAATATGAATAATAAAGTGGCGAATATTATGAAAAAAGAAACACAGAAGAAGATGGAAGAGAATTCCACAGAACAGAGGTCGCTGGAAAGACAAAGTAGGGTGATATTTGTAAGGTTGTGGAATCGGTTACCATATCATATGGTCCCGTACCGATAATAACGAATTTCAAAGCCGATTCTGATAACTATTTCGGTTCAGTGACATGATTCGAACCGGTAACCGATTGCGATTCGGATTAAAATTCACTAAAATTTGCCGATTTCAAGATTTTGAGTTCCGATTCAGAGTTTCGAATCAGATTCCACATATTTCAAAAGTTTAGGTTCAAAATAATCGAACGGGTGATTTTTGGGGGGAGTGGATGATTCTGACCCCATAAACTTCTAAGAGAATATACATATTTATTTATTTATTTATTTATTTATTTATTTATTTATTTATTTATCTACATACTTTTTTAAAAGGGTTAAAAGTAATGTCAAATTCACAATTTAAACAAAAAAAAAATTTATTTCCTGAAAAATCAAAGTTCGTTAACATTATTATTATTATTATTATTATTATTTTTATTATTATTATTATTATTATTATTATTATTATTATTATTATTATTATTATTATTATTATTATTATTATTATTATTATTATTATTATTATTATTATTATCAGCGTGACAAGAAAAACTGTTTGGGTCCCAATGCTTAATATATATGTAAAAATAAAGAGAAAAAACTTCAAAAAACTTCGACCTCAAACCCTTAAAAGAAGAAAACATTTTGCAAAAATATTTTTTCCATGTTTTTTGTTTGACAGAAATTGGAAACTAGTAATTGCTTAATAAATGTTTTAAGCTCTCTCTCTCTCTCTCTCTCTCTCTCTCTCTCTCTCTCTCTCTCTCTCTCTCTCTCTCTCTCTCTCTCTCTCTCTCTCTCTCTCTCTCTCTGAATGTCAGAAAGAGCACAATAAAAATATATATATATATATATATATATATATATATATATATATATATATATATATATATATATATATATATATATATATATATATATATATATTTCTACCTAGGATTCAGACCACGACCTTTGTGCGACTCCCGTCATCTATCGTTGAGGCCACGGTAATAATATATATATATATGTAATATGTATATATATATATAATATATATAATATATATATATATATATATATAATAATAATATATATAATATATATATATATATATAATAATAAATAATATATATGCTTAATATGTATATATATATATATATATATATATATCATAATAATAATATATATATATATATAATATATATGCTTGCATATGCATCCTTAACCAATAACTATAATATATGTAATATATAATATATATAATATAATAATAATATGTAATATATATGTTTGGATATATGTAATTCGTTTGTTTGTCCGTTTAATATATATATATGTAATAATAAATATATGTAATATATAATATAATAATAATAATAATATAATAATAATAATAATAATAATAATAATAATAATAATAATAATAATAATAATAATAATATATAATATACTAATAATAATAATAATAACAATAATAATAATTTGTTTGATCGGTATATATATATATATATGTATATATATATATATATAATAATAACAATTGCAATAATAATAAGAATAATAACAATAATAATAATGATTACAATATATAATTTAATAATAAAAATGATATTAATAATAACCTTGTATGTATGTAATATATATATATATATATAACTATCTTCTTATAATAACAATAATAATATATATATATAATATATATATATATATATATATATATATATATATACTATATACTATATATTTCCCTCTCCCGTGAAACACAAACGGTAGAGCGACGGAGTCACATGGCAAGGTCGTGGGTTCGAATCCTAGTTCGGATCCTAGGTAGAAATTACCTAGAAGTTCCCCTCCTTGAATAGGGCCATGCCCGTGAGGTGTGAGGTGTTAACCTTTTGAAAAAAAAATTATATATATATATATATATATATATATATATATATATATATATATATATATATATATATATATATATATATATATATATATATATATATATATATATATATATTGGTAGTGGATGTGACATGACATCCGCATCCGCATTTGCGGAACATCCGCACCTAAATTGACATCCACATCCGCATCCGCATCCGCATCCTCACTTAACGGCACATCCGCATCCGCATCCTCTTTTGAAAAATGAGGATGTTGAGGATATTTTATATGCATTTGATTAAATGCATATAAAATAAATATTATTTGGCATCTTTATCATGGGAGTTTATGGGAATAATTGTAATTTTGAATTTCGATTTCTGTATATATATATATATATATATATATATATATATATATATATATATATATATATATATATATATATATATATATATATATATATATATTATATATATATATATGCTGCTATATATATATATATATATATATATATATATATATATACATTTTTTCTGGCACTTTGATCGGGCCGATTGTGGGGCCTTGCGTCGCTTCTACGCTAGCTATAATTGGAATGACTGCTTTGATTCTGGTGACGCTTCGGCTTCTGCCGATAAGATGGAAACTGTAATCGTTGATGGTATGAGCAGGTTTATTCCTTCTTCGACTAAATCTTTCTTCCTCATAATCCATGGGTCGACCGTGCTTGCTCTCTGGTCATTCAGGCTAGAGACAGTGCATATCGGGGTGGAAAAATTCTCGTTCTTCTATCACTCTTGCTAATTTTCATTCAGCTAGAAATCGTTGCAGGGATACTCTTCGTCGAGCAAAGCGGGCTTTCATCGAACGAAAGTGCGCTAACCTCTCCTTGATTCTCCTACTGAAAAATCTTTCTGGCCTCTTGCCAAAAACATCTTTAACAACTTCTGTAAATCTGTCTTTCCTCCTCTTATTCGATCTGATGGTTCTGTTGCTAATTCTCCAATGCTAAAGGCCTCCTATTTTCCTCTAACTCAACCCTAGACGATTTTGGCATTCTTCCTCCTCCTCCTCCTCCTCCTCCTCCTCCTCCTCCCTCCTCCTCCCCCCTCCTCTTCCTCCTCCTCCTCCTCCTTCTTCTCTCCGGTGTCCTTATGCCATTTCCTGGGTTATTTTTTTGAATTGCATGGGCTCTCCCTCAAATCTGTGAACGTTAGGAAGGCGAGTGGCCCGGATGGCTATTCCTCCCGAGTTTGATGGAGTGTGCTTTCGTGCTGACCCGCCCCTCGTTCAACTATATTCTCTATGTCTCAATACTAATACTTTCCCTCAGTGTTGGAAGCACGAACATGTCCAACCTATTCCGAAAAAGGAAGCCGCTCTGATCCTTCTAACTATCGCCCTATAGCTCTCACTTGTATTCTATCTAAGATCTTTGAAACCCTTCTCAACTCTCATTTCTTAGATCATCTGGAATCTCATTCATTTCTTTCCGATCGCCAGTACGGCTTTCTGAGCTCGAGGTCTACTGGCGAAATACTTTTCTATCTAACTGATTTATGGTTTCCGCCCTCAGGAACTACGGAAGACTTGCGTGGTGGCGCTTGACATATCCAAGGCATTTGACCGGGTATGACACGCGTCACTGCTCTCCAAGCTCCCTCCTTTGGGTTTCCTCCTTCTCTTTGCTTACTTATGTCTAGTTTTCTTTCAAATCACTAAATATCGGCTGTTCTTGATGGGACGACTTCTTTTTCTGTCAAAAGTGGTGTTCCTCAGGGTTCTGTCTTATCTCCTTCTTTATTCCTACTTTTCATTAATGATCTTCTCACCTGCACATCTAACTCTATCCACTCGTATGCCGATGACTCGACCCTTCATTCTTCAACTCATTTCAATTCTGCTCCCTCTTTTACTTCTAGAATTGCCTCTCGTCTTAATCTTTCCGATTTCTATTCTCGCTGATCTGGATAGAATTTCCGGGTGGGGTCGTCTCAACCTTGTGAAATTCAATTCTTTAAAAACCCAACTTCTACAAATCTCCCTCTCTAAGACACCTTCTAACTTTCCTATCTCTTTCGACGGTTCTCTCGTCTCTCCTGTTGACAATATAAACATCCTTGGCCTTAACATAAACAAAAAAATGTCTTGGAAACCTCACATCACAACGGTTGCTAGGGCGGCCTCAAAGAAACTGGGAGTTCTGTTTAGGCTGCGAGACTTTTTTCCTCTTCTCAGTTGCTCCAGCTATACAAAGGCCTCATCCGCCCTTGTATGGAGTACTGCTCTCATATCAGGGGGGGCCCTGGTTTCACCCGGCTTTTGGATAGGGTCGAGGCAAAGGCCAAAAGGCTTATAAACTGTTCTGCACTTTCCAGTTCACTTGACCCTCTATCTTTACAGCGCGATGTTGGTGCTTTATCTCTTTTCTATAGGTACCGCAGCGGCAGGTGCTCGAGGGAGCTTATCACTCGCGTACCACCACCTTTACGAGGCCCTCGTAGCACAAGGGGTGCTGTGTCGGCGTATGAGTTTTGTGTTGATATTGGTAACTCCAGGCTTGTTTGCTGCGGTGCTTCCTTCTTTCCTGCCACATCTGTTCAGAGGAATTCTCTTCCATCTTCTGTGTTTCCTGCTGAATTTAATCTCTCTCACTTTAAAGCCTGCGTCTGTGCTCATCTGCGTAGTTTGTGTTAGTTGATGAATATTTGAGGTGTGCAACACCCCCTCCTTGAATAGGGCTCTGCCCGTGAGTGGTGGTGACAACTATATATATATATATATATATATATATATATATATATATATATATATATATATATATATATATATATATATATATATATTATAGATATATATAAATATATATATATATATATATATATATATATATATATATATATATATATATATATATATAATTTTTAATTCAAACTTCAAAGAGTAAACATCCGCATCCGCATCCGCATCCGCATCCTCATCTACTTTAAGATCCGCATCCGCATCCGCATCCGCATCCTCATCCTTTTTAAGATTCGCATCCGCATCCGCATCCGCAAACAGTCAAATTTTGACATCCGGTCCATCACTAATATATATATATATATATATATATATATATATATATATATATATATATATATATATATACATATAAATATATATATATATATACATATATATATATATATATATATATATATATATATATAACCTGCAATTTATCATAGTTCACATCAAATGCACAGCTATTCTTAATATTACAATTAAAAATTAGCAGAAAGACCAATAATAATTTTAAAATATTAATCAAAAGTAATCCCCAATTAATGTATATAACATTGGAAGTTATAATGGCGAGATTACACTATTACAACATAGCATTTAATTATATTAAATTTTAAATAAAGTGTTTAAATTTAAACCTATATGTTTAGTAATAAATTAAAAACACGAAATTATTAATGTTTTATAATATATATATATATATATATATATATATATATATATATATATATATATATATATATATATATATATATATATATATATATATATATATATATATATATATTTAATATTCATCATCATCTTTCTTTCCCCAGATTGGGGTGAGGTGCGCAACATACACCGGAAACTGAAAAGAACGTAAGAGTTCGTCGTAGTAAAAAAAAATCCACCCTGGGGCTTCACAATACCACGACGGACCCTCACTGTGGTGTTTCGTCAATGTTGAATTCATTCCTTGAGCCAAGCCCATAGTCATATCCCCTTACAAAGACTCGCCATTCACTCTTATTATGCACTTTTGATCTTGCTTCTTCCAAACTCACATTCCTTTCCTTCAGCAGCCATTAATTTACTGACTCAAACCATCTCAATGTACTCTCGTTTATTCTCTCATTTACGCCTTTCTTCACACCACCTAACCCCCTAATGCGTTCATTCCTCATTTTATCATTTTTCTCACACCTAACACTTCCATAAGATTGTCCATCTGAACACTTTGTACCTTAGATCTATACCTCTTATTCCAGACCATAGTTTCATTAATATACATTAGCACAGGTAACAACATACCCTCATGCAAAACCCTAGCGCACCATGGATTTAATTGCACCAACCATCTTCCTACCATTCACAACTTTCCTACTACATTCTGCATCATCCGTACCTTTTCATCCAACACAGTCTAAATATTTAGATGTTCCAAATGTTTACAATCCAATATGATTTCATAACGCGGATTCTACTCACTCACAACCATTGCCTTACTCTTATATACATTTATTTTCAAATCCTCCTCTTACACACCCTGCAAATCCTTCTATCAAACCTCAAACTTTCTTCAGATTCGCCACAAAAAAGCAAATTATCAGCGTACAATAATAAGCAGGACATGCTCCACTATCTGCCATTCTCTATCAGTCTAACACCTTCCCCTACCACCCCTACCACCCCTACCTCTAATTTTTTCATCACTACACCCATACGAGTATAGAAATTAAATATCAGAGGAGACATAACACATCCCTGCCACACTGCGCTATTACTATTAATCCATACACTTCAACCTCATTTATTCTTAAATATACTTCACTATCATCATACATACTTTTGATTCCATTCAGAAGAATACCACCAACACCATACTACAATAACACCTGCCACAGAGCATCCTATTAATCCTATCATACTCCTGGGGCAAATCCATAAAACCTAAATAGAGTTTATTCTTCTTCTCTCTCATTTTCTCAATCATTGATACAATGTGAAAATTTTATCTACACATCCCGTACAACTTCTAAATGCACCTAGTTCTTTGTCAATCAGTCCCTCAGTCACTCAACAAACTTTTTCAACCAAAATACCAGCATATACCCTACAACACACTCAATAAACTAACTCCCGTATAGTTCCCTTCTCTCTATTTAACGGTACTATTACTGCTGTCCTTGAGTCATTTGGAACTAAATCCTCCATAAAGGCTTGCTACACAATTTTCATATCCAATCAATCACAATCTTTTCTCCATTCTTGATCATCTCACCAATAATTCCAACTATACCTGCAGATTTACCGTTCTTCAACTTTCTCACTCCACCTATTACGTCCTCCGTGCTAATTCCCTCATACCCCAAATACCTATTTCTTCTTACGCCAATAAACCCACACACATTCACTATCAGCTCTTCATTACTGCTAATGTTATGCAAATTTTCGAAGTGGTCCCTCAACACTCTCCTCACATCCATTCCATTCCAATTTATTATTATATGAAGATACACCTTACACTCTTTCTTAACGTTTCGCACATCCTTCCATAGGAGGCTCCTATTACCTTGTAAGTCCCAATTCATCTTCCATCCAAACTGTTTATTTACCTCTTTTATTTTCCTCCTACGTATGCAACTTTTAATCCTCCTTTTCTTTCTAATATATCATTTATTATTCTTTTGAGACCTTATATTAATTCCAAGCATCTTCTTTTGAAACCTTCATCATTTGCTTAGTACATCAACATGCATCTTTTTTACTTTAACCGCTTGCTCACCTCTTCATTCCACCACTCACTGTTAACATTCTTACTTCCTACCTTAGCACATCACATACTTCTTTTGCACTGGCTAACAATGCTTCCTTCATTTGCTCCAATATTTGTTCAGTTTCAACTTATCTCGTTTCAGTTCAATTGTTCACATCAACTGATTTACTTGCGAACGCTCTTACATAATTATCCTTATTACTTGTTCACTAACTTCTCACTCTAATTTTACCCACTATCCTTTCCGATCACCTTCCTCTCCATCCAAACCCCACTAACTTAATTTTACATAGAAACAAATAATGGAGTCTATAATCCCTATTCCTAAACCTGGAAAAGATTAACATCCAACACATACTTCAAACATCTCCTTCTTCACCAACACAAAAATCAATCATACTTTCACTTTCATATTATATATTATTCATATATGATATATATAATATATAATATATATATATATAATAATATATATATATATATATATACTATATATTTGTATATAATATATAAAATAAATGAAATATATATATATATACTAGATAATATATGTAATAAGATTACATATTATATATCACATCCTCTCCATCGAAGCCCCCACGTAACGTAAGTGTACATAAACAACATAGATATCATAATCCCAGTCTAAACCATTCACTATTTAACATCAACACATACTTCCACATCCCTTCTTCACAACACAAAATCAATCTATACACACTTCATACTATATATATATATATATATATTATATAATATAATATATATATAGAATTCACAATAGATAAAAGAAAAGAAAATATATTTAGTAATATAAGTTACATATTTAATCAAAATGGTTTAATTTAGTTAAAAAGATAAAATACTTTGAAAAAGGAAAAAATTATTTGTAACTTAGTTATAAATTTAATCAAAAGGGTTTAAAGGTTGTCTCGATATCAAAATATGAAAATATTAATATTTGAAAAAAATATATGACACACACACACCTGCACACGTTCAGCGTTAAAAAAATGAATTTTGTAATTAAGACATTCAGGTTTACGTCCATGCAATAATGAATAAAAATATTTCTCTACAATATGATTTTCCGTCACCTATATACTTACAATATACTTATCTGTATGCTTATCACCAATTAGATGATTATACAATGAATCAGCATTACCATGTGCACCACATAGATTACACTTGTAATAACTGCGTCCTCTTTCATTATCATATGCTTCAACATACTGCAATCCTAAGGCAGATAATAATAATAATAATAATAATAATAATAATAATAATAATAATAATAATAATAATAATAATAATAATAATAATAATAATAATAAAAAATAAATAAAATATTAACCTCTTTTATTAATAAATTATAAATTTACAAATGAAATAATAATAACATTTATAAATAAAAAAAAAACTTTTTCTTTTCTCATAATTCAACATACTACAATCCTACAAAATAAAAAATATTCGTGCAATCGATTTTACTACAATATGCCCTGTAGCAGTAGTAATGAAACAAATGTTAAAAAAAAAAAATAAAACCTTTACGAAATAAACCAAACATAATATGTGGTCTCCTTTAAGCCCACTTTTCGAACTTTAATTGCGATTGCAAAACAAGCTTACTTTTAATTTACAATCAGTTTTTCATAAATTATAAAAGGTTGAGCTTGAATTGTTCAAACTTGCTCTTTTCCCTGTTTGATATCAACATTTCACACTGTCTCATGAATTTTATTCTCGATAATAGTTCAGGTAACTCTTGTTCTAATTGAATCATCTTGCCTTACTCCTTTAACCTTTAAATAAATTTTAACAATTTTTAACCTCAATCTGGGTAATTACTGCTATGTTTATTTATCCTTCCCAACTTTTAATTCTTAAGTTTAATTCAAATAGTTTAAAATCTTAAAATATTTTCCACAATTTTCTTTTGATTTCTTCTTAATTTTCCATCAATATATAAACGTTGGCGCTGCTGCTTTTCTCATTACAACTTGCAGGAATATTTTATATCAGGAAGTCTTGTTCAGTTCAAGCATAATTTTATCAACACTTGTCTCTCACTTTTATAACTGGCACATCTTTCTCTACCTATTTGACTATCTCATCTACATACATTTCATTTTGTTTTCAACTCCCTCAAACTTTCCAGTATCATTTCAACCTTTGACATTTTGTGCAACTCAGTCCTAGAGAAACTTTAAGTAGAACTAGTCGCAGTCATAAAAATCCACCCTAGGGCTTCACGGGACTCCGACGGATCTTCACTATGGCATCTCGTCAAAGTAGGGTTCATCCTTTGTCCTTTGGCCCAGGTGGGTCACAACCATACCCCCTCACAAAACCCCGCCATTTACTCCTTTCGTGCACCTTTCTTTTCGCCTCTGCCAAACTCACATTCCTCTCTTCCAGGCAATACTTTACTGACTCAATAATCTTTTTCTTTGGTCTCCCAGCCGGTCGATTCCCAGCACACCTACCACTATATATCCGTTTAAGCAACGACTGTCATTCTTCCTTTCCACATGACCAAACCATCTCAATGTACTTTCATTTATTCTCTCATTTACTCCTTTCTTTACACCAAACAACTCCCTAATGCGTTCAATCCTCATTATATCAATTCTTCTCACACCTAACACGCCCCTAAGATTGTCCATCTGAACATATTTTACTTTAGAATCTTTATCTATCAGTTCATAGTTTCACTACTATACATTAATACGAACAACATACCCTTATACATTGCTATTCTTTACGAGTTATAGCCATCACAAGTTTAATTGCACCAGCCACACCTTCCTACTATTTAAACTTCCTTACTACACTGCATCATCCGTTCCTTTTTCATCCAACATATATCCTAAATATTTAAACTCAGACACTTGTTCTAGTTGCTCACCATAACATAACTTTCAGAGAACTGACCTCCTCACAACATAACCTTACCCTTATCTACGTTTACTTTTAAACCACTCCTTTTACACACCCTGCCAAATCCCTCTACCAATCCTCTCAAACTCTCTTGTTCGCGATAATATATATATATATATATATATATATATATATATATATATATATATATATATATATATATATATATATATATATATATATATATATATATATATATATATATATATATATATATATATATATATATATATATTTTATATATATATATATATATTTATATATAAATATATATATATATATACACCAAATATATATCCTTATATATATATATATATATATATATATATTGCTCTTATTTGGGGAGTCCAAGTCATTTCCAGAAACCTAGCAACCTCCACTGGGCGGAGCCATAGGTCTCTTAGGGAGGTGATCTGATGTTGTGTTCTGTAGGGAGTGTGAATGGGGCACTTCAGAAGGAGGTGTTCAACAGTTTCAGGCTCTGTTAAGCATCTTTGGCAGAGAGGGGATGGAGTTTCTTGAGGTCGGAATCGATGTTTATATTCTTGAAGATCCGGATGATGCCCGGATCTCAGTCTAGAAAGGGAGATTTGCATCTTTCGTGGGAGTGTGCCTTGTGTGGGGGATACCTCGGGAGGGTGGTAATTAATGAGGCTATTTGTTGGGCGGTTGTTGAGGTATCGTTGCGTGAAATGTGTATGAATATGTTTTGATAGAGGAGTGTTATTTGGGGGAGGGGGATGGTTCTAAAGAGTTCGCCATAATAGAGGGCTGCAGAAGAGGGAGGGGATTTTAAACGATGCATTGTGTGTTCTTGTAGGTAGTTATGACATGGGTGGGAGGGGTCAAGAGTCCTGGCGTAAAATTGGGTTCCTATCATATCAAGATGGTCTAGAATTGGTAGGATTTTCGTTTCTTCATGTAGGTGCTGGATAGGGGTGGTTTTTAGGCAACCTGTTATTGTACGCAGGGCGGTGTTTTGTATTCTTTGTAGTTTATTTCTATTAGAGGGGGAGGTTAATGGATACCAGACTGTTGATCCATAGTTGATTGTAGTTCTTGAGAATTGTTTGAATGTTGTTGATAGTGTGGTTGTTTCATTACTGAAATTGTGTTGGGATAAGGTTCGGAGGACATTTAATTTCTTACTTGCTGTACTTATGATATTTTGAATGTGTGGTGTAAAGGTGAAGTGGGTGTCGAAGGTTATTCCGAGTATTTTGGGTGTTTTGTTTAGGGGAATGATGGAGTTATTTAGGGTTACTTGTGGGTGGAAGGATGATTGGTGTCTGTCAGTGGTGATCAAGGTAATAGATGATTTCTCGGCTGAGGCCGACATTCTGTTGGATGATAACCAGGCTTCTAGGTGATTTAGGTAAGTCTGAGCGAGGTTTGTGGCAGTGGGTACTGAGGGGTCTGATATGGTTATAGTTATGTCATCTGCATATTTTTTGAATTGGGAGTTTGGGGGTAGGGATATCGGCTGTAAATAGGTTGAACAGGAATGGGGATAGTATGGCACCCTGAGGGACTCCGTTTCTTAATTTTACCGTTTTTGAGTTTTGGTGCTTGCTGGATACTTGAGATGTGCAATCAGATATGAAATTGGATGGCCATTTTTTGTAATTGTTGGGGAAGGGAGAGTTTAGAATTTTTGGATGAGAATGTGTCTTGGCATTGTGTCAAAGGCTTTACTAATGTCCTTGGCCAGTATTCTTTGGGAGGGTGTTTATTTAGTCCGCTTACAATGTTTTGAGTGATAATTGGGCTCTGTTGTGGTAGAGTGAGATCTTTTAAAACTGTGTTGATGATTTCGAGAGTGGAAGGAAGTTTGAATTTGGAAAGTATGATTTTCTCCATTAGTTTGCACAAAGAGGAGAGGAGGGATATTGGCTGGTATGAAGATGGGAGGTTAGGATCTTTTCTAGGTTTTAATTTAGGTATGATGATTGCTTTTTTCCAGTGTGGAGGGATATAGTTGAGAGACCAGGATTTATTGAATATATCTGTGATGAATGATATAGTATTAGGTCCAAAGTGTTTTATGTGTAGATTAGAGTTGATATATATATATATATATATATATATATATATATATATATATATATATATATATATATATATATATATATATATATTATATATATATATATATATATATATATATATATATATATATATATATATATATTTCATATAACAACATATATATATATATATATATATATATATATATATATATATATATATATATATATAATATATATATATATATATATATATATATATATATATATATATATATATATATATATATAATAATAATATATATATATATATATATATAAATATATAAATATATAATATATATATATATATATATATATATATATCTATATATATATCTTCTTCTTCTTCTTTATCTTCCTTATATTTTCCCAAGAATGGGAGTAAGGTTCACGAGCATCGGAAGAAAAGCAGTAGGAGAGAGCACTGACATGAAGATCAGAAAGCCCAGCCCTTACCGCCCTCGGTACCAATTGGTGAGAACTCATCGCGGTCAATCCACCCTAAAGCTTCATGGGACCGCGATGGACCCTCACCATGGCATCTTCAATGTGGGGGTTCATCCCTTGGCCCCAGGTGGGCCACAGCCATACCCCTCACAATCCCCCGCCATTCACTCCTGTTATACCTTTTTCTACTCGCCTCTACCAAACTCAGATTTCTCTCCTTCAAGCATTCGTCTCAATTCACTTTTTCTTAGGTCTCCCAACGATCGGTTCCCAACACACTCGCCACTATACATCCACCCTTAACCGACTATCATTCATCCTTTCCATATGACCAAACCATCTCAACATACTTTCATTTATTCTCTCATTTACCCCTTTCTTCACACCACACATCTCTCTAATACGTTCATTCCTCATTTTATCAATTCTTCTCACACCTAGCACCTAAGATTGTCCACATCTGAACATTAACTTTTAGATCTATAACCTTATTCAGACCATGGTCTCACTACTATACAATAACTCAGGTAAACAACATACCCTCATGTGAGACCCTATGCTTTACTCAAAGGCTGGTCCCTTACATCCACCAACGATTTAATTTTACCAGCCACCTTCCTGCCAATCACAACTACACTCTGCATCATCCGTTCCCTTCTCATCCAACATTCATACCTAAATATTTTAAACTGACACTTGTTCCAGCTGCTCTCCATCTAACATATCTTCACCGAAGTGTCTGCTACCATACTCCTATCCACGTTTACTTTCAAGCCCCTCCTTTTACACACCCTGCCAAATCTCTCTACCAATCCTCTCAAACTCTCTTCAGATTCGCCACACAAATCCAAATCATCCGCATATAATAGGTAGGGCACCCTCCACTCATCTCCATTCTCCATCATTCTAACACCATTTCCTGCCATCCCCACCTCGAATTCTTTCATAACCCCATCCATATACAAATTGAATAACCAAGGAGACATAACACAACCCTGTCTTACTCCGCTGTTAACCCTAAACCAATCACCATTGACCCCATTTATTCTTACACACGCCACTATCAGTCATACATGCTGACTCCGACTTCAGAAGCTACCACACACACCATATATCCTACTAACACCATTTGCCATAAACCTTCCCTATTAACTCTATCATACGCTTGTTGCAAATCCATAAAACCTAAATACAATTTATTCTTCTTCTCCCTCATTTTCTCAATCTTTTTTTTCAATGTAAAGATTTGATCCACACATCCTCTACCACTCCTAAACGCACTTTGTTCTTCACCAATCAGTCCTTCAGTCACTCGACGCACTCTTTCAACCAAAATAGCAGCATATACCTTCCCTACAACACTCAATAAACTTATTCCCCTATAATTTCTACAGTTCCCCTTATCTCACTTACCCTTATATAAGGTTACTATTACTGCTCTCCAATCCCTTGGAACTACACCCTCCATAAACGCTTTATTACACAACTTCCAAATCCAATCAATCACCATCTCGCCTCCGTTCTTGATCATTTCACCAGTAATTTCATCTATACCTGCAGATTTACCATTCTTCAACTTTCTCACTCTACC
>JABUQX010116150.1:27500-32500 GCA_015478945.1 Trachelipus rathkii | reverse complement strand
ATATATATATATATATATATATATATATATATATATATATATATATATATATATATATATATATATATAAATACACATATATATATATATAAAATTGAGGAGATCACCTCCAATTTTTATATTCCATTTATATATATATATATATATATATATATATATATATATATATATATATATATATATATATATATATATATATATATATATATATATATATATATATAAATATATATATATATATATATATATATATATATATATATATATATATATTCTTTTTATACTTATATATATATATATATATATATATATATATATATATATATATATATATATATATTCTCTTTTTTTCAGAAATTTGCTTGTATATTTATTATTCAATAATAAAAAAGGTTCTATACTTCTATAGATAACTTTAATTAATTAAGTTTAATATCCTTAGAAAAATCATGTCAACTAAACCAAAATCAAAAACACCTCATGTACTTGAAATATATTATACTCTGAAGATAAAAATACTTTCATTTGTCAATATGAAATAGTTAACACAGTTGATGGGAAACAGTCAGTTCGATCATGCACAAAAGAGTCTACCTAACAACCAGTTACTCATGGGGTCACAATACATCTATTGGATCTTTTAAATTAATGTGACATTTAAAACGCTATCATCCAGACATTTCTGCAATTGTTAAAAAGAAAGGTGAAGCTAAAGGTAATCAGGATAAACCTTTAATTTCAAAAACTCAGACTAAAATGGAAACTTTTTCAGTTGCCATAAACTTGTTCTGTCTATGTTAAGTGAAAAATTCAAAATACAATTGATTATAATGGTTGTTAAAGATGGTGACCCATTAGTTTTCTTTGCATGACCAGGATTTAAAGCACTGTGTGGAGACATGGCTTCGAAACTGGAAGTCCCTTTAGACTGGGAAAATATTTGTAAAATAGTTCTAGAAGAAAAAATAAACTTAAAAAAATAAGCTTAAAAATTGCATAAAGGGACGCTTTGTGCATTTAAAAATGGATACTTACATGGGCAAAGCTAAATTATTTTGTCAATAATATTATATATGTGGACGAAGATAAAAACAATATTTCTAAAACGTTAGCAGTAAAAGAAACCAAATCTCAACATTTCAGCGAATATATCCAAGAATTTGTTACTGACATCTTAAAAGAATTCGAAATAACAAGAGACAAGTAATTAGCTTAGTTACGGATAACGCATCAAACATGATCAGTACGATTGAAAAATTAAATAAGGACAATGAGGGTGAGGAATAGGAAGCTGGTAAATGTGATACTGATTTTATTGAATGTCAAAACAAAGAAGTAATAGTTGTTTTCAGAATGAACTTGATAAAACTATGAAAAGACTATGTTCCGATAACGTTAACATTGCACACATGAGATGTGGAGTTCATACTTTACAGTTAGCAGTGCGTGATGGTCTCCACAATACTCATAGAGCAAATCTTATAAGCAGGACGAGACAAATAGCAAAAGCAGCACGTACCCCAAAATTAATGGAAGTTCTAAAGAATCAAGCTGCAAAAGTGACAATCTTAGGTCAAGAGACAAGATGGGGAAGTACATGTCTATACTCTAGGCTTCTGCAACTAAAGATTATAGTAGTAGTATGATGGCTACCGGTACTTCTGAACTTTCTCACGACAGTCAGTGGGAACAAATCAAAACCCTCGAAGAATTATTAAAACACCCATACTTTACAACAAAAAAAATACTCAATCAGAAGACTTGACTGCAGGAAAATTTTTATAGAGAAGGGATTTTAGCAAATGACAAAAAATTCCATGAAAAGAAGGGAAAGAATGTTAACTGAAAATAAAATACTTTTGTCGGCCATCTTTGTTCAGAATCTTTCTCAGAACTGAAGATCTGATATTAAAAGCTAGGAGTGCTCTTTGTGAACTAGGACTTAAAATGAATAACACTATCGAACAGAAATCTGGGTCGGAGTCAGATAGTTCAGCAGTTTCAGGAATCCTCCCTTGTAGAATTTTGTCAGATGAAGATGAAGAAGTCACATTTGCCAGATAATGGGAAAAATTGGAGCATGCAGAAAAGCGATTGAAAAACTAAAAAGACAATCTACTAGTAAAAGACATTCAACCTAAATATCTTCTAGAAAAATAAAATGTAGAATTCCATAAGTCATTAGATGGAATAATGAAAATCGACCGGAAATCAAAGTTAACAGTTAAAGAGGCAATCAACTGCTATCCTAAAATTTTGCAAGATGCCGCTTGCACAATTACAGCTTTGCCTCCTATTCAAGTGAATGTTGAGAGCTTATTTTCTGCTTTAAAAATAATAAAATCGGATCTAAGGACATCGTTAAAGGAGGATTTTATTGATGAAGTTTTATTTTTAAGAACAATTGTTTTGAATAAATTTATATTACATATGGTCGGGCTGTTCAAAGAGAAATTATTTTAAAATTTAGGAAGAAAGTGAATTATATATATATATATATATATATATATATATACAGTATATATATATATATATATATATATATATATATATATATATATATATATATATATATATATATATTCTATATATTTTTATATATATTATAAAAATATATTTATATATATATATAAATAAATATATATATATATATATATATATATATATATATATATATATATATATATATATATATATATATATATATATATATATATATATATATATATATATATATATATATACCGTATATATATATATATATATATATATATATTAAAGATATATATATATATATATATATATATATATATATATATATATATATATATATATATATATATATATATATATATATATATATATATATATATATAACACTATATATATATATATATATATATATATATATATATATATATATATATGCTATATATATATATATATATATATATATATATATATATATATAATGCTCTATGGACATTTATAAGCAGTTGACTCCGTTAATATTAGGTTAGGTTAATTTAGGTTGTATCAAAAATTTAATGTATTTACCCTAAAATTATTAAAATAATGATACATTATTTTATTAATTTTCGTTCCTGGAGTCAACATGCATATAAATAGCCTATATATATATATATATAATATATATATATATATATATATATATATATATATATATATATATATATATATATATATATATACTATATCTTTATATATATATATATATATATATACTATATATATATATATTTATATATATATATATATAAATATACTATATATATATAATATATATATATATATATATATATATATATATATATATATATATATATATATATATATATAAAAATATATATTTAGTATAGAGAAATATATATATATATATATATATATATATATATATATATATGTATATATATATATATATATATATATATATATATATATATATATATATATATATATATATATTAAAAATAAAATATATATATATAAATATTATATATATATATATATAATAAAATATAAATTTGTAAATATATATATATATATATATATATATAAATATATATATAACTATTACACTCTCTCTTTATATTATATATATATATATATATATATATATATATATATATATATATATATATATATATATATATATATATATATATATATATATATATATATTTTATATATATATATATATATATATATATATATAAATCTTTTTTTTATATAAATATATATATATATATATATATATATATATATATAATCTGTTTTGAATAAAATTATGTTATATATGTTCAGGCTCATAGTTCAACGAGGAATTATTTTAAACTTTAGGATGAATCTAAAATATGATTTTTATTCTTTTTAGGAAAAAAATAATAAAATTATATTACGTAACTGTACAGGCAGTTCATCGTTCAAAGAGGAATTATATTAAAATTTAGGAAGAAAGTAAATGATTCCTTTTCTGTATTTCTTAAAATTCTTATTTTCTATAAAATATTTTCTAAGTTTTAAATTCTAAGTTAATAAAGATGTCATTAACAAACATTTAATTTCATCATACCCTCAAAATTTTGTATCAGAATTAATGATTTCATGACTGTAAATGGAGAAGGAATTATAACTAGGGGTGGGAGCCGGAGCCGGAGTCGGAGTCGGAGCCGGTAATTTTAAAATGCTGGAGCCGGAGCCGGAGCCGGAGCCGGAGTCGGAGCCGGGTAATTTTAAAATGCTGGAGCCGGAGCCGGAGTCGGAGGCGGGTAATTTTAAAATGCTTGAGCCGGAGCCGGAGTCGGAGCCGGAAAAAACTTTGCCGGCTCCGCAGCCATGATGGAGAGTCTTGTTTTGATGAACCTTGACATATCTCAATTATAATAAGTAGTATAATAATAATAATAATGCAATATAAGATTCTTTCTAACAGGTTTCTCTTTCATTTTACTCTCTCATGTCTAGCTTTCACTCACTTTGCCTCATAGAAAAACAAATCGAAGATTGGTTTCAAATGCATTGTTGTGTTTCTTATCTGTAAATTTCAAGTTTGAAACTAATTCTTGTTAATCTGTATATTACCTCTGAATGGGATCAATCAACTTTGAGAAATATACTTTTTTTAATATATCTCTTAAAGGAACTCCGTCCCTAACTTTTGTTCTTTTTCCTACAAATCTATGGTGCCGTTCATAAATTGCCTGTTCATATCCGCAAAATAAATTGCAACCCTTCTTTCTAATGTCAAGCATACTTGCATTTTCAATTCCATTTTTTCCCCTTTTTGCTCTATACTTTACAACCTTAACAAATACAATACCATGTATTTTTTACTTCTTTATTACTGATGACGTGTTTCAATTCCAATAATTATACAATATAGAATGTTTGCCAAAAAGAATAGAAAACAATTCTGTGTTTCTCTCTTTGCTAAGGAATGCCATTATATATGCAGGGGAAACCCATAAAAATAAAGACAA
>JABUQX010116150.1:17500-22500 GCA_015478945.1 Trachelipus rathkii | reverse complement strand
ATCCGCATCATCCGCATCCGCATCCGCATCCGCATCCGCATCATTTTTCTCTATTCGCATCCGCATGAATTTTTTGCGGATAGCGGATAGTATTCATTTATGAATTATGACTAAATGTTCCCCAACTTTTTGTAACGCAAGATATTCACTCTCGTTGGAATAATAGTTTAAACATGCTAGAGAGGATAAGAAAAATAAATGAAGCTGTCTGTCCTTACGCTTCGAACAGCACAAAGGTGAAAGGCTCACAGATGATGATAATGCGATTTTAGATAATTGTATTATTACTCTTTCTTAAACCATTTGAAGAGGTAACTAAGATTATTAACTCAGAAAATTCTTGTTTGTCAGACAGGTTTCTCTAGTTGCAACGATGAAAGCTGTGCTAAATACTGCTATTAAAAGTAAGGGACTTTCAAAGATGACAGAAACACTCATGATGGAGATAGATAATAGACTTCAAATTATGCAAAACTATTACAAATGTGCAATAGCAACTTTTGGATCCTAGATACAAAGCCAAATTTCTTGAACCACATGTTTCACAGAGGGTTAAAATTTATTTAGGATGAATATGTAATGAAATGCTGCTAAAAGCAGAAATATCACCAACCAATAAAGGAAAAGATTACAGAAACAGATATACAAATACCATCTGTTAGCAAAACCATTGCTGAATCCATGGACGTTCTTTTGGTTTCTAGCAGCGATGAAGAGTCTTGTTCAGAGATGTCAAAATACACTCTATCATATATATATATATATATATATATATATATATATATATATATATATATATATATATATATATATATACTCTATATATATATATGATATCAATCGGATAAAGATCCATTGGTTTGATGGCGTGATAATTGTAAAAGTTTTTCACATATTACAGAACTCGCCAGGGAATACTTAGCATGCCCTTCAACAAGTGTAGCTTGTGAGCGTCTTTTCAGCCTTGATGATCTCAATTACGAGGAAATGAGATGCAAACTCTCCCTTGAAAGGGCTCAGAAGCTTTAGTTTTTGAAACATAATTTGAAATTATTAATTTGAAATGTTATATATATATATAACCTTTTTCCAAATGGGTGGAGGCTGGGAAAGAGATTGGTGGGGTTCAAAATAGTTGAGTCCACTTCCCGCAACCTTTGTAACACAGGCATATATATATATATATATATATATATATATATATATATATATATATATATATATATATATATATATATATATATATATATATATATATATATATATATATATATATAGTGTTATATATATTTATATATATACTATATATATATATATATATATATATAAAAATATGTATTAATATATATATATATATATATATATATATATATATATATATATATATATATATATATATATATATATATATATATATATATATATTGCTCACCAAAATGTAACCGTGAATGGGGAACGCTATCGCGGCATGATAACGGAATATTTGCTGCCACAAATTGAAGCCCGTGGCCTCCGTGAGCTTTGGTTTCAACAAGACGGCGCTACTTGCCATACAGCGCGAGAAACAATGAACCTATTGAGAAATCATTTTGGTGAGCAATTGATTTTACGTTTTGAACCCGTGAATTGGCCTCCTAGATCGTTCGATATCACACCATTGAATTATTTTCTTTGGGATTTCTTGAAGTCACTGGTCTTCAGGGATAAACCAGCCTCCATCGACGCTTTAGAAGCCAACATTGCTCGCGTTATTCGCGACATACCGGTCGCTATGCTCGAACGCGTCGTCCACGATTGGACCTTCAGGATGGACCATTTAAACCGTAGTCGCGGCCAACATTTAAATGAGATAATCTTTAAAAAGTAAATGCCATACATTGTTCTTTCGACTCATAATAAACTTTTCACCATAAACTTCAATGCTATGCGTTTATTTCCATCGTAAAAAAAAAAATACAAATCAATTTCTATATATATATATATATATATATATATATATATATATATATATATATATATATATATATATATATATATAACATATATATATATATATATACTATATACTCTATATAGTACTTGTGGCTAAGACTCTAAAAATTTAACTATCCGCTATCCGCATTCGCAATCCGCGGATATTGATTTTTACTATCCGCATCCGCGGATAGTGAAAAATCACCATCCGCTACACCTCTAATATATATATATATATATATATATATATATATATATATATATATATATATATATATATATATATATATATATATATATATATATATATATATATATATATATATATATATATATATATATAAATCCTAGGCTGTAAGCATAGTAGAAAAAAAGTTATTGTTCGACTTCGTTTTCGAAGTTTCAATTTGTTTTTACATCTCGATATCTCTCGATATCAGAATTAACTCGCCTTATCTGCAATTTGGGAAAACACAAATTTTTGTTTACATACAAACAACGTAGAAAAAATAAATTGAAAATAGACAAAAAATAATTCCCGAACGGGAAGTTCTTTCTTTTTCTTTTTTATTATTTTACTCTTTTTTTTGGTGTGTGTGTGTGTATGTTTGTGTGTGTGTTTATTAAAGGGAGTGAAGAGGGAGAAGGAGGAGGAGGAGGAGGAGGAGGGGGAGGAGGAGGAGGAGGAGGGGAGGAGGAGGAGGGGGGAGACGAGAGCTCCAAAGTTAATTTGTAGATATTGAAAAGAGAAAGAAGATCCAGCAAATATACAACATAATTTACTCACTCAGATGCTCAAATAAAAGAGGGAGATAAAAATATGGAAAAATAGATGAAGAGATAAATAGAGATAGAAAATATAAAATGGAAATAAATGAGATTGTTATAAACTGGAAGATAAAAAAAGTAAACAAATAAATTAGAAAAAAAAAACAGGAAAAAAGGAAGAATAAAATGAGTACATCATAAACAATTGAAATACTTATTTACGTTTCATCAAAATACAAATACTTATTTTTTATCGTTCTAATGTTATGATTTATTTAAAAGACTTTAGTTAATATTATTCCAAAAACTTTAGTTCAAAGTCAATATAAAAAAAAAATTTAATGCAAACTATAAAATTATGCCATGCATGTAAGATAGATTTTAAATTTCTAATTTGGAAATCATAAATGAAAAAATCCTAAAATATAATGAAAACTAATATTTTATTTTAAATTTTCAAATATTGTGTTTATAATTTGAAATTAATTTGCAACTCAAGTAATTTTCAATAATAATGTCCTAAATGTAAAAAAAGTGAATAATATTACTAGATGCAAAATATTTTGCAATTTTTTCTTAAACTTTATATTAAACAATGTAAGAGCCATGAATATATTAAATATATAATGTTGAAGCTTGACTTATTTATTATCTCATTGTTATGCTAAGTGAAGAATCTTGTGAATTCATTAGACTCTTCTCGCTAGCGGCAAGAAAGCAGGTCTATACTTTCATATTTCAATATTAAACGTCTTCCTCAGTAAACCTTATTTTTTTTTTTTTCTTTTTTTTTAGGTATGAAGCGACAAATGATATGCAGATTGAATCCTGTTACCTTGAATTATTCATCGAATAATTAAATTTGACGAAGATAAGCTATTTATGCACTGAACATTAGCATATTCTTGATATTATTAGACTAACTTAATCAATTGCCCTTAGCCAGATGAGACAACGAACAAACTCGACACGATTCTAATCAAACAAATGAGGAATTTGTATTCCGGACTTAATTTATAAAGAAATTTTCTTCACTTAATAAATTCGAGAATTAAGTTTCACGTCTAAATTGAGAGTTATCAGACACCGTTCTTACTATAAATGGGAAGAAAATATCACGTATAAAATTGAGTTCTTCTCCGTCATTATTCTTCCTTTAAGCAGAAATAAAACTTCACGCTTAAAGTGATTCTTCATTGACCTGTTTTCTACTTATAAAATAGTTACGCCAAATTTAATAACCAACTTAGAAAAATAATAACATGGATTAATTGAGAATAAACTTTTCAGCAATAAAAACAAAAGTAGCTGCAACAACAACAACAAATAATAATAATAATAATAATAATAATAATAATAATAATAATAATAATAATAATAATAATAAAATAATAATAATAATAATAATAATAATAATAATAATAATAATAATAATAATAATAATAATAATAATAAAAACTTCTATTAAAATTTGAGCATCTTTCATTAATAATAATTAATAATAATAAATAATAAAAATAATAGTAATTACTAATAATAATAATGATAATAATCTGAAAAATCCTTAAAAATGAAAAATAATTATACAGAAATAATCGGAAAATAATAAAGGAACTAAGAGACAAATAATAATAAGAATAAGAAGAAGAATAAGATAAGAATAAGAAAAAAAAGAATAAGAATAAGAATAAGAATAAGAATAAGAATAAGAATAAGAAAAAGAAAAAGAAAAAGAAAAAGAAAAAGAAAAAAAAAAGAAATAAAAATAAAAAGGAAATGAAAACCAGAAAGAGGCGAAAAAAGCGAAAAAAAGAAAAAATGAAAAAAGAAATAAAAAAAAAGAAATAAGAAATAAAAAAAAGTAAAAATAAAACGCAGGTTGAGTAATGAAAAACATAAGAATAAGAATTAAGAATAAGATAAGAATAATAATACGAAAAAAAAAAAAAGTTAAAAAAGAAAAGAAAAATAAAAAGGAATAAAATAAAAAAGACAAAAAGAAAAAGAAAAAGAAAAAAGAACAATATTAATAATTAGTAATTAGTAATTAGTAATAGTAAATAATAATAGTAATAATAATTACATAATAATAATTATAAATAATAATAAAATATTAATAGTAATTAATAAAATAAGATAATTTAATAATAATTAAATAATTAATAAATTAAATAATAAATAATAATAATAGAGAGAGAGAGAGAGACGATAACTCAATAATTAATAATAATAATAATAATAATAATAATAATAATGTA
>JABUQX010116150.1:5000-7500 GCA_015478945.1 Trachelipus rathkii | reverse complement strand
TAGGTGGAGGGACGTGAGAGGGACGGAAATTAGGGAAGTGGAGGAGGAGTGGAAGAGATTTAAAGAGACAATTTGTGAAGAGGCCAGAATATGTGAGTAAAAAAGTTGGTGGAGAAAGTAGAGGAAGGGAAGTGAATGGTAGTGAGGAGTGAAAATTGTGAAAAGAAAAAGGAGGTTCTATGTGAAATGGTTGAGGGGAATAGGAGTAAGCGGAAAGTTGGGAGAATAAAGAAAGATTAGAGTGAAGCAAAGAGGGCGGTGGAGAGGGCGAAGAGAAATGCAAATAATGAATGGTGTAGAAAAGTGACAGAAAATTTTGAAACAGGGAGAGCAAGTTATTCTGGAAAGAAGTAAATAAAAAAAAGAAGAAATGAGGTTATGAGGAGGGTTAAGGGAGGGGAAGGGGAATGAATAGGAGGCGGAGGTTAGGGGAGGAATAGGTGGGGAATAATTTTAGAGGATTATTGAAGAAATGGTGGAAGCAGATGAGAGGATTTACAAGAGTGGCGGATGGGGGAAGTGACGGGAGGAAGGGATATGAAATACACACTGGAAGAAATTATTAGGCGCAACTAAAGAAAAAAAAAAGAAAGTCCACAGCGTCTAGATGGTGTGAGTATGAAATGTACAGATGGAGGCAGCAGGTGACGAATGCTTATAGGTATATATTTATTTGGAGGAAGGAGTAGTTCCCACAAGATTGGAGGATGTTGTTGGTTCCCCTTTATAAAGCGGAAAAGGATAGGTGGGAGTGTGTAACTATAGAGCATTTGTCTTTTGATGTAGTAGAAAGTTATGAGATACTTAATTTAGAGTGAGAGACTTAACGGAAGAGAGTATGGGAAGAACAAGGAGGATTTAGGGTGGGAAGGGGTGTGATGACAAGTATTCACAATGAAGATGCTTGTGGAGAAAGGTATAGAAAAGAAAGGGAAAATGTATGGGTGTTTTTTAATTCTGGAGAAGCATAATATAGAGTGAAGAGGCGAGGGAATTTAGGAGGTGCTGGAAGAATATGTGAATAGGGGAAATTAGGTAAAGTATTAGGCCTTTTTAGAATAGTAGAAATGTGTGTTGATAAGTATTAGGAGGGAGAGTGAGATGTTTGGATTAGAGAGAGGTTGAAGACAGGGATGTGTAATGTCAACCTGCTTTCAATTTATTTATGGAGATGTGTCTGTAGAGAAGATGAGCCGAGGGGAGAGGTGAATTATGAATAGGTCGATAGATGGAATGAACATGATACTGTTTCGGATGATACTGCCTTAGTGGCGAAGAATTCAGAAGGTCTGAGAAGTATGGTGAACGAGTTTGACCGAGAGTGCTGTGGCAAAAGAGGTCTTAAGATAAATCCAGAAGAGTAAATTTAGTGTTTGGGGAGAAACAATGAGGGATGGGGTTAGGATTAGAGTAGAGAGTGTCGTTTTAGAAGAAGTAAAGTTTTAGATTATTAGGGATGGATTTGGGTAAGGAAGGAGGGATGAAGGAAGAGATAGATCACAGAGTAGGAGAACGAGAGCATTGAGTGGTCTGAGGGAATTATGGAAAGAGGGGGATTTATCACTTAAACTTAAGATAAGTATGTTGAAAAAAATTTGTGCTTCCACGGTACTATATGGGTGTTGAAACATGGGTTAAATGCTAGGTTTCCAAGAGAAGTTGAATGTTTGAGTATGAAAGGGTGAGAGCGGTGTTGGGTAGTAAAAGAGATGAGGATTAGGATAGGTATAAGAGAGAGATTGATTGAGGAATGGTTTCGTGAGAAGAGCGGAGAAGCGGAATTTAAGATGGTTTGGAACACCTGGAAAATGAGGAACAGAGGTGTTAGGAGATTTGGAGGCGGAGCGCGATAGAAGGAGAGAAGGGCGGAGACCAAGAAGTAAGAGGTGATGGAATAAAGAAATGCCTGGAAGAGAGAGGATGAGGTGAAGAAGTAGGCGTGCAAAGATAGAATAGGAATGCGAGGAGCTGGTGCGGGCGAGATTGAAGGAAATATGAATTAGCGGAAGCTGCACGCTTACCACTACCCCGCTTAAGCGGGATTAAGTGTTTGTATAATAATATTAAATATATATATATATATATATATATATATCATTATATATACTATATATATATAGTATATATATATAGTATATTAATATTATATATATATATATATATATATATAATAATATACTAATATATATATATAGTATATATATATATATATATATATGATATAAAAGACATTCACAGGAAAGTAAGAAAGTGTCTCAGCCGGAATTCCAACCGATGCATGTTGCGAACGAGAACGAATAACCCATCGTCTTAATCTTCCGGCCATTCCATGCGAATCAAAGAAAACTCTCTTCAAATCGAACTTTTAAGTCTCCTTGATCCCCAATTGAGACTATTAAACACGTTATCCACTGTGTTTTTCCTTCTTCTTGCAATTTTATATAAATATACTGCAGTACCGCAGTCTCCGACAGACTCGAACTTACGCAACGTTGTTATC
>JABUQX010116149.1:12500-29308 GCA_015478945.1 Trachelipus rathkii | reverse complement strand
GAAATATTGACATAGAATGATGAAACTCGTATACAACCTTCTTGAGGATGTATCTTAGGATGACCCCGGGTGTAAAATGACTGTGGGTGCCCCAGGCGGGGTACTCACCCCAAATCTGAAATATTGACATAGAACAACGAAACTTGATATACAGCCTTTTATGTATCTTAGATGTATCCGGGGTAAAATGACCGATTTGAAAATTCGGGGACCAGCCCCACAAAACTGAAATATTGGCGTAGAACGATGAAACTCGGGTATACACATACCATATAAGCTACTCACATCATATATGGGTAAATGCCGTACACAGGCCTAAATTGGGTCTCTGTGCTCCAAAACCTTGAATATTGACATAAAACGATGAAACTCGGTATATACCCTTCATATCTAGTACCCATATCATATATGGGTTAAATATCCGTTCACATCCCAAAGGGGGGTCACCAACCCCACAAAACTGAAATATTGGCGTAGAACAACGAAACTTGGTATACATCTTTCTTATGATGTATCCTCGAAACAGAAAAAAAGAAAAAAAAAAAAAAAAAAAAATTAAAAAAAAAATTTTTTTAAAAAAATTAAAAAAAAAAAATTTTTTTAAAAATTAAAAAAAATTTAAAAAATTAAAATTTTTTTTAAAAAATTAAAAAATTTAAAATTTTTTAAAAAATTTTTAAAAAAATTTAAAAAAAAACAAAATTAAACATTTTTTAACTTTCTAAAGTTATAACTAAAAAAATTTACGTTTTTTATATAAATCAAACACCCTCTGAGCTCTGGACATCTTGAAGCCTCCTCCCCTCCCTCCTCACCCTCCTCCACCTCACGCCCCTCCCCATCTATGATCTAGTGATTCATGTCATATTTTGTATAACATAACACAAAACTTTTATTTATTTTTGTTTTATATGCTTTAAACAGTTGTTTTTACTTAAATTTCGCTTTCATATTTATAACAAGAAATTTGTGTTTTTACATAACCTAAACCTGTAAATCAGTAAACCAAACCACCCGTCCCCTCCCTACCCAAATCCTGGATATTTATACATTAGCATAGTAATATTAACAAAATTTTATCATAACCTTGTCTATTTATCATACTGTTCAATGAATATATGCTAACGTAACAAGGTTTCCACATTAATAACAATTAAAGTAAACTAACATTGAGTGCAGAACGGAACCTACTTACTCTTTCTAACATATCACTGATATTTTTACAATTACACTTAGTAATATTTAACAAAATTTTATCCATAACCTTGTCTAAATATCATACTTGATCATTGAATATATGCTAACGTAACAAGTTTTCACAATCAATAAAGCAACATAGCATCACCTGGAACTACGATATAACGTTACATTCACAAACTAACCACATCTTAAACATGATAAACAGTTAACATTAACAAGCTTTCATACTTAACAACAGTAAAGTAACTAAACATGAGCGCTGAACGTAACCTACTTACACTTTTCTAACATATCACTGATGTTTTTACATTAACATACTGTAACATTTAACAAAAATTATCACAACCTTGTGTAAGTATCTTACTGATCAATGAATATATGCTAACGTAACAAAGTTTTCATATTAATAAAGCAAACATAGGATCATATGAACTACGAATATAATGTACACTCACAATCCTAACACACTTATACACGAATAAGCAGTCAAACCATTAACAAAGTTCAATTACTTAACAAAACGTGACATTAACTAAATTTGCATACAATACGTAACTTATTCACACCTTTTCCAACATATCACTAACATATCATTATTATTTTTTGCACGAATTATCACAATCTTGTGTAATTATCATACTGACCAACGAAAATACGCTAACGCAGCAAAGATTTCACATCAATAAAGCTAACATATCATAACCTGATGTAACAATATAATGTATAACATCAAATCGAACATACCCTATGCCTGAATAAATCACTAACATTAGCAAAGTTCCATACTTAACAACAGTAAAGTAACTAACATAGCGCTCGAAAACGTAACCTATTCATACGTTTTCAAGCATATATCTAACATATCATTACTATTTTCGTATTAACACTGTAATATTTTTGCATCACCGTACCTAATTATCATACTGATCAACGAATATATGCCAACGTAACAAAGTTTTTGGCTTAACAAAGCTAACATAACATAACCTGATGTAAGAATATAATGTATAACATCAAACCTAACATACCTTAAACACGAATAAATAGCTAACATTAACAAAGTTCAATACTTAACAACAGTGAAGTAACTAGCAAAACATATAGAACGTTGCCTTTCACATCTTTTTTTCTTTTTGTTTTAAAAACTTTTATTTATTTTTAACTTTATTTCTTTAAAACTTTTTGTTTCAAAAAACTTTTAGCTATTTGTAAATTTATTTCTTTAAAACATTTTATTTTTGTTTTTTTTTAAAAAAACTTTTAATTTTTAACTTTATTTCTTTAAAACTTTTTGTTTTTACTAAAATTTTTATTCTTTTTATGTTTATAACGTAAAAAATTGTTTTTTACATACCCTCAAAACGGTAAATCACTGAATTCAGTAAATCAAACCACCCTACCCATCCCAACCCTGATCTATTGGGGTATTTATTGATCTGTTGACTAAAGTCATATTTCGAGTATCATTGTGGATAACATATCATAAAAATATGTTCTTTTTATACTAACTCTCGAATATATGCTAACGTAACAAAGTTTCACATCAATAAAGACTAACATAATATAAACCTGATGGTTAAGAATATAATGTATACAACTCAACCCTAACATACCCTTAAACACGAATAACAACTAACATTAACAAAGTTCAATACTTAACAACTGTAAAGTAACTAGCAAAACATATAGAACGTTGCCTTTCACATCTTTTTTTCTTTGATTTAAAAACTTTATTTTATTTAACTTTATTTCTTTACAAAGTTATTTTTAATAATATAACTATATTTTAATTCATTTATTTAAAACTCTTTTTTAGTTTTGATTTTTTTTATAAAAAAACTTTAATAATTAACTTATTTCTTTAAACTTTTTGTTTTTACTAAAAATTTATTCTTTTTATGTTTATACTTAAAAAAAAATTACATTTTTACATAAACTAAACAGTAAAACAGTAAATAACAAAGTTTTCACATCAATAAAGCCAACATAACATAACCCTGATGCAAAAGAATATAATGTATAACATCAAACCTAACAAAAATACCATACTTGGCAAAAGTAACTGACGTTGCTTACAGCCCGTACCATATTTCACACTTTTTTTTCAAACAGATCTCTACATATCACTATTATTTTACATTAACATAGTAAAATTTAACAAAAAATTATCACAACATACTCGCCAACAAATATATGCTGACGTACAAAGTTTTTCACATCAATAAAGCTAACATATCATATCCTGAATAGGATATAAAAACGCACAATGACAAAACCTAACATACCTTATGATCGAATAAATGACTAACATTAAACAAAGTTCATACTTAACAACACTAAAGTAACTACAATGCATACAGAACGAACATGTACGAAGCTGATGTGGTTCCTGTTTCACTAGAGTTATCAAATACAGTCGAAAATGTGTTCAAAACTCCTCCCACTTTCGAAATATACGCAATTACCTATGACTCTTGTTTGCAGTTCGTTTCGAAACCATTACGCAATACCTATGGATTCTTGTTTGGTTTCGTACCTCTAAACATATTAACGTTAATCTTTTACACTAACATAGTAACATTTAGCAAAAATTTATAACAACATTGGTTAATTATCATACAGACCAGCGAAAAGTATGCTAAAATTAATAAAGTTTTCACATTAATAAAGCTAACATAGCATCATCTAAAAACTAAGAAAATAATGCCCAAAGACAAACATAACACATCTTTATGCACGAATAAAACTGTTAACATTAACAAATTTCCACACTTAACACCAATAAAGCAAACTTACATGCGTATGCAAAACGTAACCTAATCTTACTTTTTCAAGCATATAACTCTAACATATTTACGTTAATCTTACACTAACATAGTAACATTTAGCAAAAAAATTTATCACAACATTGGTAAATTATCATACAGACCAGCGAAAGTTTGCTAACATAATAAAGTTTCCACATTAATAAAGCTAACATAGCATCAACTGAACTAGAAAATAATGCCAAGACAAACATAAACACATCTTAAGCATAATAAGCAGTCAACATTACAAGTTCCAACACTTAACACCAGTAAAGCAACTAACATGGTATGCAAAACGTAACCTAATCTTACTTTTTTCAAGCATAACTCTAACATATTAACGTTAATCTTACACTAACACAGTAACATTTAACTAAAATTTCTCACAACATTGTTAATTATTATACAGACCAGCGAAAGTATGCTAACGTTAACAAAGTTTCCACATTAATAAGCTAACATGCATCAACTGAACTTATGAAAATAATGCCACAAAGGACAAACCTAGCAATCTTAAGAGGAATAAAACTTGTTAACATAACAAAGTTCCATACTTAACACCATAAAGCAACTAACAATGGTATGCAAAACGTAACCTAATCTTACTTTTTTCAAGCATTAACTCTAAATATTAACGTTAATCTTACATAACACAGTAACATTTAACTAAAAATTCTCACAAACATGGTTAATTATCATACAGAGCTGCGAAAGTATGCTAACGCTAACAAAGTTTCCACATCAATAAAGCTAACATAGTATAACCTACTAAGGAAATAATGCACAAAGACAAACATAACAAAACTTACACACAAATAAACTGTTAACATTAACAACAGTTCCTATCAAAACCCGTAAAGCTTACGAGCTTTTCGATAATATTGAAGAATTCTTCAACTGATATGATTAAAGGTATATTACTTGCACCTCCAATTGGAACACAGATAATATATTGCTCTCCATTCGTTTTACGAAAAAATGTAAATGATACATCGTTGGGTATTACAAAGATCCTCGTAAAGAGGACGTCTGTAGAAGCAGAACGAGAGGTCATCATACCAACACAGCGAAAAAATGTCTTACTGGCGAAATTCGTATGTATAAACAACCCTTATAGGTAATGAGATTCTTTCTTTCAACCAAATCAGAAGAAAGTAAACAAGAATACGACGTACGAATGAAACATATCAGTTCAAAAGGGTATATATTCTCGAGGTTGTTTCGAGCTGTTGTTGTATGTTGTTGTTGCTGTGGCTGTTGTTGTTATGGTTGTTGTTGAGAGGTAAGGTTTCTGTGTTATATTTCAACTTCTCATTTATCACAACATTGATTAATTATCATACTGATTCAACGGAATATACTCTAACGTAATAAAGTTTTCCACATCAATAAAGCTAACATGATGTAAACATGAACTAAGAAAATAATGTACAACGACAAAAACCTGACACACCCTTAAGCCTCGAATAAAAACTGTCTATTCATTAACAAATACCCATACTTGCCAATAGTAAGTAACTAACATTACATGCAGAACGTAACCTAGTCACACGTTTTTTCAAGCATGTCTCTAACATATCAATACTAATTTTTATTTTTAAGCTTATCTCTTTTTAGACTACACCCCCTTTCAGAAAATTTCAACATGAAACATGAAAATGATTTTATGCTTTAACCATTTACATAAAGTGTTGCAATACTTATTATATTTATTAAACAAACTGGTAAATCTGGCAACAGCGCATCATACAGAGGTGATTTGACAGCAATGTATAGACTTGGGAGCTGAGTTATATATAAATCAGTGAGCTACTCGATGGTGTATTCATAATCATAGCAAAAGTCTAAGGCAAACCCATCATTATCAAGAAAAACTTAACCTAGCCTCACGTTTCTAACACATCTTCGGCAGTTAACACAGTAATATCTTACAAAAAACTCATCATTCTCTTAACAAAATCAGTGTATTTCCACAAGAATAACTTAAACATACAAAGTTTTTACCAAACACAACACAAAAAATAAGTTCTTTATACTAACCATCGAATATATGCCTAACGTAACAAACGTTTTTGCATTAATAACTAAACATACATTAACCGAACTAGCAAGTAATGTACAACAACAAAAAACCTAACACCACATACGTTACTAATAAACTTACTAACATTAACAAACTTCCGCACTTAACAGCAGTAAAGTACCTAACACATCGTACAAAACGTAACCTATTCACACTTTTTCAAGCATATCTCTAACATATCAATGTTAATTTTACATTAACATCGTAATATTTAACAAAAGTTTAGCATAAACCTGTTTAATCATCATACTGACAAAGAATATATTGCTAACGTAACAAATGTTTTACATCAACTTTGTAATATTTAACAAAAAATTCATCATAACCTCGTCTAATATCATAATCCCCTGCGAATAATAGCAAACATAACCAAAGTTTTAACCAAACATAGCAAAAAATAACAAAATTTATCCTAAACATAACATAAAATAAGTTCTTTGAATAAAATATCACAGTAAAACGTAATAGTTTACTGAATTTTAAAGCAGTTAAATCAGTAAATCAGTAAATCAAACCACCCATCCCTGCAGCCCCCTACCCGCCAACCGCCTATGATCTATTGAACTTTATTCAAGTCATATTTCGAGTATCATTTTTGGATAAACATAACCATAAAAATAAGTTCTGTATATACTAACCTACGAATATATGCAACAAAGTTTTAACATCAAAAAAGCTAACATATCATAACCGCAACTAAGAATAAAGGCAAAGCATACCTTGCGTATGAATAATCAGCTAACTCCTGAAAATTCCCTACTTATCAAAGGCAAAGTAGCTAACAGGTCATACAATACTCATATGTTCCCACTTTTCGGCATATCAGCAACAGGTAAAAACCGTATTATCGAACAAAATCTCTTAACAAAGTGCCAATCTATCAAAGATACCAACATCTTGAACTAAGAATTGACACTAACTTCATAAAGTGTCACTCGTTTCGAGTATAACATCATTTGACCTATGAATAATCGTAGACTTTTTAACAAAATTCTAGGCAAACCTACATTACTCACAAAAACTTAACTAGCTCAAGTTTCTAACACAATCATCGTCAGTTAACACACAATAATTCTTACAAAACTCATCATTTCTCTAACAAACAGTGTTATTTTCACATTTCATAGTAATATTAACTAACGTACCTAATACGAAATAAACAGTTTTTCATAACCAGAGTATCTAAGCAACACATTACATCCAAGGAGAAAATCCCATGGGAGCGCCCTTGGAAAGTTGGCCTAACAAGCGTTCAGGCGACCGACCACCTGGAGGTGGTAAGCGGGCTTTAGGCCTCAGCCCGAAGGGCTGAGGCCTTACCCCTCCTTCGGAGGGGTAAAGCCCGCTTACACCCCTCCGAAGGAGGGGTAAGGCCTCAGCCCTTCGGGCTGAGGCCTAAAGCCCGCTTACACCCCTTCGGGGTGCATCCCTTCGAAGGGCTGAGCAAAAACCTTTCAAGAAGGCGCATCCCATGCGATTTCTCTTTAGGAATGTAATGTGTTGCTTTAGATACTCTTGGTTAAATGAAAACTGTTTATTCGTAAGTTAGGTACGTTATGTTAAATATTACTATGACAATGTGAAAATAACACTGATTTGTTAGAGAAATGATGAGTTTTTGTAAGATATTACTGTGTTAACTGACGATGATGTGTTAGAAACGTGAGCCTAGGTTAAGTTTTTGTTGAGTAATGTTAGGTTTGCCCTAGACTTTTGTTAAAGTCTACGATTATTCTAGGTCAAATGATGCTTATATCTCGAAAACGAGTGAACACTTTGATTGGAAGATCAGTGCCTATTCTTAGGTTCAAGTATTTGTATCTTTTATAGATGCGTCACTTTGTTAAAGATTTTGTTCGATAATGACGGTTTTTACCTGTTGCTGATATGCGCGAAAAAGTGGGAACATATCGAGTATTGCATGACCTGTAAGCTACTTTACCTTTTGATAAGTAGGGAAATTTTCAGATGTTAGCGATTATTCATACGCCAAGGTATGCATTTTGTACATTATATTTAGTTTTCGTTTATGATATGTTAGCTTTATTGATGTTAAAAACTTTGTTGGTTAAGCATTATATTCTTTGTCAGTATGATTAAAGAAACCTTATTTATGGTTATGTTTATCCAAAATGATAATCGAAATAATGACTTGAATCAATAGTTCAATAGCATCATAGCGGGTGGCTGTGTAGGGGGCTGCAGGGATTGGGTGGTTTGATTTTACTTGATTACTGATTTACTTGCTTTTAAAATCAGTTAAACTATTTACGTTTACTGTGATATTTTATCAAAGAACTATTATTTATGTTATGTTAGGATAAATTTTTTGTTATTTTTTTGCATATGTTTGGTTTAAAACTTGTATGTTTGCAATTATTCGCAGGGGATTATGATATTTTAGACGAGGTTGTGATGAATTTTTGTTAAATATTACGAAGTTGATGTAAAAAATTTGTTACGTTAGCAATATATTCTTTGTCTGTATGATGATTAGACAGGTTATGCTAAACTTTTGTTTAAAATATTACCATGTTAATTAAAATTAACATTGATAAGTTAGAGATATGCTTGAAAAAGTGTGAATAGGTACGTTGGTACGATAGTGTTAAGGTAACTTTACTGCTGTAGTTTGCGGAAGTTTGATTAATTTAGTAGTTTATTAGTACGATGGTGTGTTAGGCGTTTGTGTTGTTACATTACATCTTAGTCAGGCTTTATGTTATGTAGCTTTATTAATGCAAAAACGTTGTTAGCTTAGCATATCATCGATGGTTTAGTATATAATGAACTATTTTTGGTTGTGTTGCTCTGTTAAAAACTTTGTTATGTTTACATTTATTCGTGTGAAATAACACTGATTGTTAGAGAAATGATGATTTTTGTAAGATATTAACTGTGTTAACTGCCGAAGATGTGTTAGAAACGTCGACGCCTAGGTAATTTTTCGAATAATGTTAGGTTTGCCTTAGACTTTTGCTATGATTATGAATACACCATCGAGTAGCTCACTGATTTATATATAACTCAGCTCCCAAGTCTATACAGTGCTGTCAAATCACCTCTGTATGATACGCGGTTGCCAGATTTACCAGTTTGTTTAATAAATATATAATAAGTATTGCAACACTTTATGTAAATGGTTAAAGCATAAATCATTTTCATGTTTCATGTTGAAATTTTCTGAAAGGGGGGTGTAGTCTAAAAAGAGATAAGCTTTAAAAATAAAAATTAGTATGATTAGTTAGAGACATGCTTGAAAAAAACGTGTGACTAGGGCTACGTTTCGCATGTAATGTTAGTTACTTACTATTGGCAAGTTATGGTACTTCTGTTAATGATAACAGTTTTATTCGAGCTTAAGGAATGTGTCAGGTTTGTCGTTTGTACATTATTTTTCTTAGTTTAGGTGATGCATGTTAGCTTTATTGATGTGGAAACCTTATTACGCTAGAGTATATTCGTTGATCAGTATGATAATTAATCAATGTTGTGATAAATGAGAAGTTGAAATATAACACAGGAACCTTACCTCTACAGCAACAACAACAATAACAACAACAGCCACAGCAACAACAACAACAACAACAGCTCGAACAACCTCGAGAATATATACCCTTTTGAACTGATATGGTTCATTCGTACGTTGTATTCTTGTTTACTTTCTTCTGATTGGTTGAAAGAAAGAATCTCGTTACCTTTTAGATCTGTTTATACATACGAATTTCGTCAGTAAGACATTTTTCGCTGTGTTGATATGATGACCTCTCGTTCTGCTTCTACAGACGTCCTCTTTAGGAGGATCTTTGTAATACCCAACGATGTATCATTTACATTTTTTTCGTAAAACGAATGGAGAGCAATATATTATCTGTGTTCCAATTGGAGGTGCAAGTAATATACCTTTAATCATATCAGTTGAAGAATTCTTCAATATTATCGAAAGCATCGAAGCTTTACGGGTTTTTTGCTAGTATGGAACTTTTTTAATAGTTAACAGTTTATTTGTGTGTAAGTTTTGTTAGGTTTGTCTTTGTGGCATTTATTGTTTCTTAGTCATGTTACGCTATGTTAGCTTTATGCATGTGAAAACTTTTGTTACGTTAGCATACTTTCGCAGCTCTGTATAATTAACCAATGTTGTGAGAAATTTATGTTAAATGTTTACTTGTTTTGTAAGATTAACGTTAAAATGTTAGAGTTATGCTTGAAAAAAGTAAGAAATAAGTTACGTTTTGCATACCATGTTAGTGCTTTACTGGTGTTAAGTATGGGGAACTTTGTTAATGTAACAGTTTATCCTGCTTAAGATGTGCTAGGTTTTCTTTGTGCATTATTTTCATAGTTCAGTTGATGCCATGTTAGCTTTATTAATGTGGAAACTTTGTTACGTTAGCATACTTTCGCTGGTCTGTATGATATTAACAATGTGTGAGAAATTTTAGTTTAAAATGTTACTGTAGTTTAGTGTAAGATTAACGTTAATATGTTAGAGTTATGGCTATTGAAAAAGTAAGATTTAGTTACGTTTGCATTTTACCATGTTAGTTTGCTTTACTGGATTTAAGTGTGGGAACTTTGTTAATGTTGACTGCTTATTCCTGCTTAAGATGTTGTTATGTTTTGTCTTGGGCATTTTTTCTTAGGTTCAGTGATGCTATGTTAGCTTATTAATGTGGAAACTTTATTTATGTTAGCATACTTTCGCTGGTCTGTATGATAATTAACCAATGTTGTGCTAAATTTTTGCTAAATGTTACTATGTTAGTGTAAGATTAACGTAAATATGTTAGAGTTATGCTTGAAAAAGTAAGATAGGTTACGTTTTGCTTACCATGTTAGTTGCTTTATTGCGTGTTAAGTGTGGAACTTTGTAATGTTAACAGTTTATTCCTGCTTAAGATGTGTTATGTTTGTCTTTGGGCATTATTTTCTTAGTTTAGATGATGCTATGTTAGCTTTATTAATGTGAAAACTTTATTAATGTTTACCATAACTTTCGCTGCTCTGTATGAAAATTAACCAATGTTGTGATAAATTTTTGCTTAATGTTACTGTGTTAGTATAAGATTAACGTTAATATGTTAGGAGGTACGAAACCAAACAAGAATCATAGGTATTGCGTAATGTTTCGAAACGAACCAAACAAGAGTCATAGGTATTGCTAATGTTTCGAAAAGTGGGAGAAGTTTGTAAACAATTTCTCGACTTGTATTTGATAACTCTAGTGAAACAGGAACCACATTCAGCTTCGTACATGTTCGTTCTGTATGCATTGTTAGTTTATTTAGTGTTGTTTAAGTATGAAACTTTTTTAATGTTAGTCATTTATTCGATCATAAGGTATGTTAGGTTTTGTCATTGTGCGTTATATTCCTAGTTCAGGATATGATATGTTAGCTTTATTGATGTGAAAAAACTTTGGTACGTCAGCATATATTTGTTGGCGAGTATGTTGTGATAAATATTTTAGTTAAATGTTACTATGTTAATGTAAAAATAATAGTGATATGTTAGAGATTGTTTGAAAAAAGTGTGAATATGGTACGGTCTGTATAGCAACGTTAGTTACTTTCCTGTTGCCAAGTATGGTATTTTTGTTAGGTTTGATGTTATACATTATAATCTGCATCAGGTTATTTATGTTAGGCTTTTTATTGATGTTGAAAACTTTGTTATTTACTGTTTTTACTGTTTTTAGTTTATGTAAAAATGTAAATTTTTTTACGTTTAATAAAATAAAAAAAAAAAGAAAAATTTTAAAAAAAATTCTTAATTTTATAAATAAAAAGATTTAAAGAAATAAAATTAAAAATTAAAAGTTTTTTAAAAAAAACAAAACAAAACTAAAAAGTTTTAAAGAAATAAAATTAAAAATAGCTAAAAGTTTTTAAAACAAAAAGTTTTAAGAAATAAAGTTAAAATAATTAAAGTTTTTTAACCAACAACCCAAAGAAAAAAGATGTGAAAGGCAACGTTCTATATGTTTTGCTAGTTACTTTACTGTTGTTAAGTATTGAACTTTGTTAATGTTGTTAGTTGTTTATTCGTGTTTAAGGTATGTTAGGGTTGATGTTATACATTATATTCTTACATCAGGTTATGTTATGTTAGCTTTATTGATATGGAAAAAACGTTGTTATGTCAGCATATATTCGGTCGAGGGTTAGTATAAAAAAAGAACATATTTTTATGCATATGTTTATCCAAATGATACCTCGAAATATGACTTTAGTCAACAGATCAATAGATCAATACCCAAATAGATCAGGGGTAGGGGGGTGGTAGGGGTGGTTTGATTTACTGACTTACTGATTTACCGTTTTGAGGGTATGTAAAAACACAATTTTTTACGTTATAAATATTTTAATAGCATAAAAATTTGGCCAATAAAAAGTTTAAAAGCAATAAAATTAAAAAAAAAAAAGGTCTTTATTTCGTAAAAAAAAACAAAACTGAAATGCATTAACCGATAGGAATTCATCCACAGCTAAAAGTTTTTTAAAAAAAAGTTTTTAAAGAAATAAAGTTAAAAAAAGAAATAAAAGTTTAAACAAAAAGAAAAAAAAGATGTGAAAGGCCACGTTCTATATGTTTGCTAGTTACTTCACTGTTGTTAAGTATTGAACTTTGTTAATGTTTACTGCAGTTTTTTCGTGTTTAAGGTATGTTAGGTTTTTCGGTGTATTGTTATATTCTTGGTTCAGACTATGATATGTTAGCTTTGTTAAACCAAAAAACTTTGTTACGTTGGCATATATTCGATGGTTAGTATGATAAATTAGGTACGGTGATGCAAAATATTACAGTGTTAATACGAAAATAGTAATTGATATGCTTAGAGATATGTTTTGAAAACGTATTGGAATTAGCGTTACGTTTTTTTGTATGCAAACTGGTACATACTTTACTGTTGTTAAGTATGGAACTTTTGCTAATGTTAGTGATTTATTCAGGCATAGGGTATGTTCGATTTGATGTTATACATTATATTGTTACATCAGGTTATGATATGTTAGCTTTATTGATGTGAAATCTTTGCTGCGTTAGCGTATTTTTGTTGGTCAGTATGATAATTACACAAGATTGTGATAAATTTTTGTTAAATGTTACTATGTTCGTGCAAAAAATAATAATGATATGTTAGAGATATGTTTGGAAAAGTGTGAATAGGTTACGTTTTTGTATGCAACGGTAGTTACTTTACTGTTGTTAAGTATTGAACTTTGTTAATGTTGACTGCTTATTCGTGTATAAGATGTGTTAGGATTGTGAGTGTACATTATATTCGTAGTTCATATGATCCTATGTTTGCTTTATTAATATGAAAACTCTTTGTTACGTTAGCATATATTCATTGATCAGTAAGATACTTACACAAGGTTGTGATAATTTTTGTTAAATGTTACTATGTTAATGTAAAAACATCAGTGATATGTTAGGAAAAAGGTGTAAGTAGGTTAGTTCAGCGCTCAATGTAGTTATTTTTACTTTGTTAAAGTATGAAAGCTTGTTAATGTTAACTGTTTATCTGTGTTTAAGATGTGTTAGGTTTGTGAATGTTTACTTATATTCGTAGTTCAGGTGATGCTATGTTTGCTTTTTAGTGATGTGAAAACTTTGTTACGTTAGCATCTATCCAATGATCAGTATGATATTTAGATAAAGATATGTCAAAATATTGTTAAATATTACTATGTTAGTAAAAAAATATTCTAGTGATATGTTAGAAAAGTGTAAGTAGGTTACGTTCTGCACTCAATGTTAGTTACTTCATGTTGTTAAATGTTAAAATTTTGTTACGTTAGCATTATATCCGTTGTCAGTATGATGATTAGACAGGTTATTGATAAAAATTTTGTTAAATATTACTATGCTAATGTATAAATATCCAGGATTTGGGTAGGGATGGGGAGGGGTGTGTGGTTTGATTTACTGATTTACAGGTTTAGGGTATGTAAAAACCCAAATTTCTTAAGTTATAAATATGAAAAGCGTAAAATTTAGTAAAAACAAACTGTTTAAAGCATATAAAACAAAAATAAATAAAAGTTTTGTGTTATGTTATACAGAATATGACATGAATCACTAGATCATAGATGGGGAGGGGCGTGAGGTGGAGGAGGGTGAGGAGGGAGGGGAGGAGGCTCAAGAGGCTCCAGAGGCTCTAGAGGGTGTTTGATTTATATAAAAAACGTAAATTTTTTAAGTTATAAACTTAAAAAGAATAAAAAAATGTTTAATTTTGTTTTTTTTTTAAATTTTTTTTAAATTTTTTAAAAAATTTTAAATTTAATTTTTTAAAAATTTTTTTAATTTTTAAAATTTTTTTTTAATTTTTTAAAAAAATTTTTTTTTTTTAATTTTTTAAATTTTTTTTTTTAATTTTTCTTTAATTTTTTTTTTGTTTTCTGTATCGAGGATACATCATAGAAAGATGTTATACAGTTACGTTAAGTTCTACGCCAATATTCAGGTTTTTGTGGGGTGGTGACCCCCTTTGGGATGTGAACGGATATTTAACCCATATATGATATGGGTACTAGATATGAAGGGTATATACCGAGTTTCATCGTTCTAGGTCAATATTTCAAGTTTGGGGTCCCAGAGACCCCATTTAGGCTGTGTACGGCTATTTAACCCATATATGATGTGAGTAGCTTATATGGTATGTGTATACCGAATTTCATCGTTCTAGGTCAATATTTCAGTTTTGTGGGGCTGGTCCCCGAATTTGGTCAAATCGGTCATTTTTACCCCGCGATACAATCTAAGATACAAACTAAAAGTGTATATCAATTTCGTTGTTCTATGTCATATGTAGATTTTGGGTGAGTACCGCCTGGGCACCCACAGTCCTTTTACACCCAGGTCATTAAGATACATCCTCAGAAGTGTATTACCGAAGTTTCATCATTCATATGTCAATTATTTCATTTTGTGGGGCTTAGGTCACCGAATTTGCGGTCAATCGGTCATTTTTTACCCCGGATACATCTAAGATACAACCTAAAAAAAGCTGTTGTATATCAAGTTTCGTCGTTCTATGTCAATATTCAAAGTTTTGGGGAACCCGTCTGGGGCACCCACAGTCATTTTACACCCAGGGTCATCTAAGATACATCCTCAGAAGGTTGTATACCGAGTTTCATCATTCTATGTCAATATTTCAGTTTTGTGGGGCTGGTCCCCGAATTTGGTCAGATCGGTCATTTTACCCCGGATACATCTAAGATACACCCTAAAAAGGCTGTATATCAAGTTTCGTTGTTCTATGTCAATATTTCAGATTTTTGGGGTGAGTACCCCGTCTGGGATGCACCACAGTCATTTCACAACCTAGGTCATCTAAGATTACATCCTCAGCGAAGTATGATACCGAGTTTCATCACTCTAGGTCAATATTTCAGATTTGGTGGGGCTGGTTCCCGAATTTGGTCAAATCGGTCATTTTACCCCGTATACACCTAAGATACAACCTAAAAAGGTTGTATATCAAGTTTCAGCTTTCTACATCAATATTTAATGTTTGGGGTGGGATCCCTTCTGGGGGATCCTAGACACCCTATACGGTCTTATAACCATCATATTCGAACTCTACGACCCCGATAACCCTTATAAGGACACCAACATTGTTGTTATACGTCTGTTTATTACCTAACCCATGTAGATATATATCGAATTCAGAAACTGGATGCGAAGAAGAAACCACGGTGGAAATAATAATAATAATAATAATAATAATAATAATAATAATAATAATAATAATAATAATAATAATAATAATAATAATAATAATAATAATAATAAACTTCAGAAGCTGAGCCGGAGTCGGAGCCGGAGTCGGAGTCGGAGTCGGAGTCGGAGTCGGAGTCGAACCCTGCGCGGACGGCGCAAACCTGGGGCTTGAGTCGTTGGCTAGGGACACGTTCCAAAGGGCATGAATGAATGCAATGAATCGGTGTTGATCTCGATTGTAAAGAAGACACTGACGCTGGAGGAGGAGATGTAGAAGGTAACGAAGGAGACACAGACGAGATATTAAAACAACTCAGAAGCTTACTACTTCGTAAAAAAAAAAAAAGCTACGGCGCTACTTCTTCGCTGTAATAATAATAATAATAATAATAATAATAATAATAATAATAATAATAATAATAATAATAATAATATGTAAAGGGGGATGTGCGCTCTCGTGCGCTGACGTAATCTTGGCTACGCCAAAATTACGTCATCACACTCGATCCCAACTCTCATTAGGCCTAAACTCACCCACACAGATCACGCCACAAGGGCGTAAGCGCAATATCGGTCCACCTCGGGTGACCCCCCTCTATTATACAATCCTACCGACTTGAAATTTACACGGATTCGTCCTTATCCCATATATAGCTTATATTCCAAGTTTCAGACCTATACCTCTTATACTTTTTGAGAAAAAGCTGATGGTGGTCAAAACGTAACATATCTACTTTATATACTATATATTATATTATATATATATATATAATAATATATATATTATATTATATAATATATATATAATATATAATATATATATTAATATATATATATACTATTATATATATATATATATATTACTAATATATATATATATATATATATATATATATATAATATATATATATATATAATATTATATATATATATATATATATTATATATATATATATATATATATATATATATATATATAT
>JABUQX010116149.1:0-5000 GCA_015478945.1 Trachelipus rathkii | reverse complement strand
TATATATATATTAGTGATGATGGACCGGATATCAAAAATTTGGCTGTTTTGCGGATGCGGATGCGGATGCGGGGATCTTAAAGATGATGAGGATGCGGATTCCGGATGCGGATGCGGATCTTAAAGTAGATGAGGGTGCGGATGGCGCGGATGTGGATGCGGATGTTTACTCTTTGAAGTTTGTAAATTAAAAAATGATATTCTATATATATATATATAACATATACCACTATATATATATATATATATGTAGCATATGTACTTTATACCTGCTACTGCTAATATATATATGCTATGTATATATATATATATATATTATATATATATATATATATTATGCTAACTACTCACTCTTAACAACCAACTATGTATATATATATATATGTACTTGTATATACTGTATAACTCATAATAACAATAACATATATATATATTCTTATATATTTTTGGGAAATGACAGTAATATTAATATGTATATGTATATATATATATATATATATAACATAATATATACAATATGTATATATGTAATAAATAATAATTAGCGTCTTAAGCTAATATTAACTTATATATATACTTATATATACTATATATATAATTGATGAGGCTGACGATTTACCATATTGGCATATTTTTACATCTTACATTCTCTGATCAGGCTTACGAGCTGCTCAGGTGGAGCCAACCTCACCGCTTCTATCTTATTCTATCGGATCCATCACGATTCCACCGCCATCAACTCATCCATCCTGCCCAGGCATCTGAATTGTTTCCCCCAGCAGATCTCTGCTGTGTCTCCACCTCTTCCACGCGGTCTTCCCTCACACGGTCTCACTCCTGGTTCCACCACTTCCTTCTTTGGCAGCTCTCTCCACATCTTTCGGGTGTCCATCTCAGTCTGGCAGTGTCCACTTTATTCTTCATGGGTTCCACCCACGCTCTCCCTCACTGTCTCGTTTCTCCCTCTGTCTCTTCTCGTCTTTCCAATCACCAAATCCTCAACATTTCATCTCCACGCTGTCTGAATTCTACTTTCACCTCTCTCCCTGTCACATGCCCATGTCTCTGCCCCATGTCTCTGCCATACAACAGCTTAATGATTGAATCATAACTCACTCGTATAACCACCTCTTTGTTCCCAACGCATTTATCTTTTCAAGATGAGGTATACTGTTCTTGGTACTGCCCATGCTGCTTTCAATCCTGCTCCCCCTGAGAAATTTCCTTTTACTTTTTCTTCGAGTGCTTCCTAGATATTTATATCTATCCACATTTTTAATATCTCTACCGTCTACCTCCACTATCAACTCCTCCTCCTCCTCCTCCCTGTTTACTACTATTATTTCTGTTTTTTCTACACATTCATATTCAATCCTGTTTTTCTCAACTTTTCCGCGAAACACAGCACCATTTGCTTCAGCCTCTCACCACTCCACTCCAAAACGCCAAATCATCTGCGTATACCATGATGTCTCCCTCAATCTCTTCTAAATCTCTTTTACACCTCTTATGACTGTGTCAAAATACGCTAAAACAGTATCGGTGACAGCACACTACCCTGCCTTACTCCAGTTTTCACCTCAAACCACCTCGTTTTTATATTCTGTTCTTACCTTACTTATGCTATTCACGTGTGTACTTCTTACTGCCTTTATCAGTCTGCCCCCAACTTCATAATCCCTCTCAGGAACTCTCCAGCTTCTCTCTGGGTACAGAATCAAATGCTTTCTTCAAGTCTGTGAAGGCGATATATGCCTTCTTATTGTATTCCCATGTCTTTTCATGTATCATTCTTAATGCAAACATTAAATCTGTAGTACTTCTACCACCTCTGTACCCATACTGCTCTTCATCCAATCTGCTCTATTTTTGATCTTAATTTTCTTTCTAATATTCTTTTCATTATAATTTCGCCTGTGATTCATTGGTGAGATTCTCTATAATTTTACAAATTTACTGCGTCCCCACAGCATAAGTGAGACTATCATAACATAATATATACGCCCTTGTATATATGTATCTCTATATGCTGTAGCATATACTTGTCTAATATATATCTTTTATAAGTGGGAACATATATACTGTATATATATATATCATTAATTTCTAACAACTCCCAGAAGTGGTTTCGCCCTGTCGAGTTTGGTCCAGTATCTTCGCCTTCTGGCCCGAAGCTCTCAACCCGAAAACCATTTCTCAGCTCCCTGGTTTCCGACGCCAGTCCTCGAGTTAGACACTCTCAGGTAGGGTTTTCTCGCCCTTTCAGTAGAACTAGCATCTTCTTCCATTAGGCCTCAAAACTCGTTCTCCAGAGCTCTCCAGAGAATCACAGCTACAGGCCAGTAGATTCCAGCTGGTCCAAGGTAATTTTTGAAGCGAAGGAAAGGACAAAGTTTAGCCCTGTCGCCTGTAACCATGCGAAGAAAATCTCCATATATGCTATATATATATATATATATATATATATATATATAACTTTCTTTCTCTTATATATATATATATATATATATATATATATATACATATATATATATATATACTCTGCTCTTATACTTATATATATTGCAGAAATCGAAATTCAAAATTACAATTATTTCCATAAACTCCCATGATAAAGATGACAAATAATATTTATTTTATATATTTAATCAAATGTAGAAAACATCCGCAACATCCTCATTTTTCAAAGGAGCGGATGCGGATGCGGATGCGAATGTGCCGTTAGGTGAGGATGCGGATGCGGATGCGGATGTCAGCACAAAATGATATATATAACAAATGCGGATAATCAATATCCCATCACTATTATATATATATATATATATATATATATATATATATGCCTTAACATATATATATATATACCTTATATATATATATATATATATACCTGCTATATACACCTGTAACACTGCTCAAAATATTAAAGTGATGCATCAGATCTTTCACCTTTTTCGCATCCACGGATGCGGATGCGTATGTCGGATGTTTGATTTAACAGCCGAGGATGCGGATGTCTGATATATATATATATATATATATATATATATATATATATATATATATATATATATATATACATATATATACGCATATAACAAATATATATATATATATATATATAATATTTATATATATATATATATATATATAACATATATATATATATATATATATATATATATATACTGCTAACCAACAACCTTAACCGCCTATATATATATATATATACTATATACTACTGCTCTTTCCTCACTGTATATATGCCTAATACTCTTCACGAGTTTAGCCACAATCTATTAATATAATTATTTACCAGGGTGCGAGACGTGAACCAACTCTAGTACATCCACCAAATCTTTTCCCAATCCTCAAACAACAATGAAAGAGAGATTTTACAAGGATTATATACTTTTTTAGTATTGAAATGTAAATATAGGAAGGTTGTGCTTAAGGAGAAACATTAAGTTTACGCCTTTTTCTGCTTTGAGAGTCTGTTTCTCGTTTCATCATATATTAGGGCCAGCATTGCTAAATAGTCTCTCACTTATAACTTGGGTTGGGGGGACAGGCCAAATATTTCCTTGCAAGTTTACTTAAGCGTGGAGTAAACATTTTGCCCAACTTTCCACCAACTGTGAATCTAGTCGTTTTCTTGGTGATAGTTTTTCAATCCATTTGAACTACCTATTTTGTTAGTAGTGTGTTTCTTCATTTACTTTACTTCACTTTGTAGAAATTCTTCCAGGTAGATCTGTTATTGATTTACTTGTAGAGATGTTGTAGTTTCTGAATTTCGTTTATTTCCGCAATGGTGGCGAATTAATGGGCTATTCGGATTGGGAGGTTCGCACCACAGCACAAGGTGACGGTGCTTGTTCTAATATTGTGTTACAAAAAAAAACTTGACTTTATAACGAGGGATCTAAGTAATTTGCAATAATATGAAGGTCATTAATTTCCAACAGATAAAGCTATTTTTAGCCTAGAGTGATAAGAAGATCATTCTTTTAAAGTAAATCATGGTTTTCTGAAGAATATGGTTCAAAATGTCTTCCTCAGCGTTGAGATTAATGGTATTACATCGGAGACAGAAGCTGTAGAGGCGCTGATTTTTTTGGCATCAATAATCTCATGTGACTCTGTTGACTCAAGTTATTATGAACTTCATGATGTGAGATCATGATTCATCATTACACAGTTGAGTCGAGTCCCATATGGCTCTCATTTAAATTTGCGTTGAGATTCATCTTAAGTATTTTTATTATAAAATTCTTTATCAATCTCGACAATAAACATCCGCGTAACATCCGCAGGGAGAAAGCGCGGATGCGGAGAAGCGGATCTTTAATAATGTGCGGGTGCTCCGCGGATACTTTTAGTTGTTAATTTCTTTGATATTTATTCATATATATATATATATATAGTAGTAGCCATGACATATCCCGCTGCTCTTACTACCATATATATATAACATATATATATATATATATAATATATATATATATATATATATATATATTCTTCTTCTTTCTTTATATAACTATATATATAATATTTATTATATTAATGAAAGTATCGGTATCGGTATCGGGTATCGGCAAAATTTTGGTATCGGTATCGGTATCGGTATGGCAATGAAAAAATAGCGAGTACTTGTATCGGTATCAGTATCGGCCTCAAATTTTGGTATCAAGGTGCAACACTAATATATATATACTTATATATATATGCCTAACTAACTCTATATATATATATGTATATATATATATATATAATATATATATATATATATACCTTATATGTCAAAATTTAAATGAAAGCTGGATGTTATGCTGATGTAGGATGTCTGCTGGATCTCATATTATATGTATTTATGTAACATATATATATATATATATATATATATATATATATATATATATATATATATATACTTAACTCCATACATATATATATATATATATATATATATAAGAGAGAAGAAGAGAGAGAGAGAA
>JABUQX010116148.1:25000-28102 GCA_015478945.1 Trachelipus rathkii | reverse complement strand
GCGGGAGAGGTGATAAGTCAACCTAGTATAACAACGGAGTAGCAGGAGCTGTTAAATTAAAAAGATCAGCCACAAGTCGACCGTAGTAAACACTACTCGGAGCTAAGTAGACTGAATATATTAGTAATGTCGATGGGATTATGGACAAGTGAATTCTTGCCGCTACTGCATGAAGTTTTGTTTTTTGAAGAGGGACTGGGGAATAGGGGATAGATTTGTGAATGAGTATTCCTGCCCCTCCCCCTATCATTGTCACTCTTTCTATAGAAGTTAACGGCGATTAATATTCAGATGGTTGAAAGAAGTCTCGATGACATAGTCGAACAGTTCCTGCAAAACAATATACACTTTGGTGTACAGATGTTTATTAGTTGAACAAGTTCTCTTCGAAATTAGATTAATAGCCACGACAATTCCATGAAGGGAGTAGTCATGATGAGTTTATGAATTATGATGGTGGTCTATTAGGGACAATTGTCTCTATGTGACTTGGGGGTAATGGCTAGAGGTGGATTACAGATTGAGAGGAAGGTTGAGCGTGGTGGTCTCGCCGAGGTAGGGGGAACAAAAAACCTGGCCGCGGGCCAGGGTTAGTTCATACACCAGAGATTTGTTAGGTTGTATGACCTCTTTAGGGAGGAGTTTCAGATGTATTTGGCTGAAAGAGCTTCAACCATGAATACGAGATAGTTGAGTTCAACCAAGCTCCAACTTATTATGTGGCGTTCGCTGTCAATAGAAGCAACCAAAAGTTTATGCTCGTTTATTAATGGATTTCGTTGGTTTTTTATGTGGTTTATGATGGGAATCAGTATTCTGCCAAGTAAGCCAGATTCCAGAAATGTATTGTAAGGGATGTGGAGTGCTTCCATGGAACTGGAAGGGAAGATGTTACCGGAAATGTGTATCTGTTTTGAGAAGGAGATTGGGGGGCGAACGATAAAGGGGGAGGGAGGGGGGTTCCAATATGGGTTCTGTTGGATTGACAGTATCCTGAGACTGGAGACTTGCTATAATTCGTCGATTGGAGTGTTTTTGATGATTTTGGGAAGATTGGGACATTTTAAAGTTTAGAAGAAGTTGGGGAACCCCCTCTGGGTCTCCCTTCATGCCTCCAATAGAACCAGAGCGCTTAGAATTAGAGCGCTTGCGGCGTTTGCGTTGGACAGTCTTCACATTCGCCTTTCTCGGAAAAGACCTCCCCCTCCGCAGGCGGAATAAAGTAGAGTAGGTTATTTAGATAAAAGGGAAGGGTGAGATAGTGATGAGCATATAGGGGCAGAGAGATAGTAAAGATACGGGAAAAGGTTAAGCGTAATTATCAATTTAAGAAAAACAGGAAAGAGAGAGAAATGAGAGTGTGTATTTCATCGACCACATCAAGCCCTTTTGGAGCTGTTTCCATTTCACTGTTTAAGATTATTAGAATTCCTTGGCTGGGAGGCGCTGAGAAGATGGGAAATTCAGAAAAAAAAGTTAATAATAAGAATTAAGGAAGGACTCGGGAAGAGCTAGAAGTTTATCCTGCAACCTATCAGAGGGTTCATTGGTAGGCTGTCCGATAGCTGTGATTGCTTGGGTACACTCTATTAAAGTAGTTGATTTTGTCCCTTGAGTGGACTTATGGCGAGGTCTCTTCTGAGTTACATTTTTTACGTCTGGGGTTAGTGTGTTTTTGTTTAAAAATTCGGACGCGCTCTGTATTTTAACGAATAATCTTTAGCTTGGGGAATTATTCTTTTCTTTGCCTTTGGGGACATCTTTACAGGAATTGAAGTAACGGTGGGAACGGTGAATCAAGAGACCAAAGAGAGACAGTCCTCTTACATAAGTTTGGAGAGCTCATTGGGTAGGCATGGGACAGTGTGTCTTGAAAAGAAGTTTTCCAAGATTTGTGTTGGATGAACCAGCTCAGTTTCATTGCTGGTTTGTTGAAGGTTAGTACTCGGGATAGGGTTATTAATGGCTTTTTTGGACAAGGAGATTGAGTCAAGGGCTGTTTTTGTTCAATTTAGAAGTCGGTGGCGTGGACAATACAGGCAGATAGGATACAGTAACTGCCCGAGTTTCACTGGGATTTTGGGAGGAGTTCTGCTGGGATGAGTTTGTGTGGGTGGATTAGCACGCTGGGGAGTGGGGGCAGCAGTGATTGTGGCGTAGGATCGCTTTGGTCTTGTAGGATATTTTCATCAAGCTGGCGTATGGCATACTCTCCTGCTCATTTTGTGTATGGGCAAATTCCAGAACCTCTGTTCAAAACAGGTAAGATGGGGCATTTGAAAGAAAAGCACTGTGGGGATCCGCCACAGTTTCTTACAGTAGGGGTATTTTGTCACAGGGAGTGTGGAAATAATTCTCCGCAGACTGGGCGTATGTCATGCCGGTCCCCTACAGTATTCTCGGGGATGACCAAACGTTGACATTTGAAGGCCAAAGTCTGGGTCGAGTGGGACAAAACGTGGCGCGGAACACATGTATCTTGTAAACCCTATTTTTAACCTTTGTAGGTGGATGAGGGCGGTATTAAGGTCAGCAGTAACGAGGATTTGGGGTATCAGGCGAGTACCGACGAGGGGGAAATCTATAAACTTTTGTGTGTAACGGAAAATTCTTTTCTGTTGAGAGAAGATTCCCATGATGACAGCTGAATCTTCGTCTTTCGTCATAAGAGGTAAATGGTGTGCCTTTAGATGTGTTTCTAATTTCCCAATGAGTTTTTTTTTTTAAAATAAGAAGAATATTCTGCGAGAGACGTTAAGGAATGGACAGAATTAGAACTTGATATCGGGTATAGCTTGTACGGAGAATTGGAACCCATTTCTCATAATGTGAGGGAGAGGATCATTCAACGCCTAAAGCTTTTTCAAGTGCATTACTTAAAAGAATGTTTCTGTGCTCAGTTAAGAGCTTTGGAGAAGGTTTAGTCTTGTGATCGCAGAAATGATGGATAACCATCAGGAATGCATGTAAGTATCTGCGTGACATTCCTGGAGGCGCTCACGGGTGCAAGCATATGGAGTGAACACGAATGAAGGACGAGAAACGGATGAACGACGCTGTGACGAGCGGCACTTTTGCGGGATGGCCCCGAACGTTTGGGCA
>JABUQX010116148.1:0-20000 GCA_015478945.1 Trachelipus rathkii | reverse complement strand
CTTTTTTATTTTTTTCCAAAAGTAAACAGTTTTATTTTATACAAAAAGCGAAATAAATTAAAAGCTTACAGTAATAGCCTAGTGAATAAAGTCCACTGTGATCACAAAAGTTCTAAATGCGGAGATTTAGGTTAACTTTTTTCTTCTCAAGCATCTGAAATTTTGATTTTATAGCGTTCTTCTTCGTTAAAGCCTTCAGTTTTAACATCTTTCCTTGCTCTTTCAAGTTTTATAGATCTGGTAATGAATAATTTCTTTTTCACCCTTTTTATGTTCGTTCTTCTTCTTGGTTCGTTTTGAACTCTTTGAGATGTTTGTCATATCTCTATGGGCAGCTCTTACATTTGTCAACATTTATTGAGTGATAGGAACTTATGAATTACTTTCATGAGATCTTATAGCATTGCTGCACTGTTCCTTTGAGAAATCAGGACTATGTTTCTTTCAGATTCTCATTAAAATTGCTTAATGTTATAGAAAAACGCCTCCTCCACTGTCGCATTTCCATGCGAAAATTTCAGTCCTAATTTAATAATTTGACAATTCCACATAACATTGAATCCCAGGTACTATAGAAGAAAAAAACTAATCAAGTCTCTTAAAAGACAATTACCATCCAAAAATATTTTGAATTTTAATTCTAGGGTAGAATGAGCTTCACTTGCAAAGTAGAGGGTATTGTGCTTTTGCTTTCTAGAAATATTGGGAGCAGGTCCATGGTTAATAACATATTTACATTTCATCGGCCCCATTTAAAATTTGAAGCTACCGCACAATCTGGAAACATTAATTTAAATGTTTCATCTATATCTGCACACGAGTTTAAAGACATTTTATCATCCACACGCTTGTAATGCCCATACGTATTTCAGATCCCTGTTAACATCATCATTAAGCAAAAAAGATGGAAACTGATTGATTAAACTGATTGGTTGTTATTAATAGAAACACTCTAGGCGTCATTTACAATCGGTTTGACATGATTAGAAGTTTGCATGAATGGCATAATTCAGTGTACACACTTTCACTAATATTTGTATTATTAGAACACGTAACGAAAAAGTTTTTCAATAATGGTTGGTCCTGCTGAGTTTTGCTTAAATTCAAATGAGTTTCCATTCTTGAATGTGGAAACTTCGGCTTGGCGCCCCATGTTAGATAGATTCAAAGTTTCTTTTACATTACTCAGGGTTCACAACTAAAATTTTGAATTGATTTCCCTGACTTTACCCTGACCAAATCTGCAAATTTTTCCCTGACCAGCGTGTTCGTTATTTTTTGGTGTATAAATATCTTTAATTATTATTGCAGCCTATTTACTCAGTTCATACATTAAATTATTGAAAATTTACTTTAGGAATTGTTCATCATCATGGATGAATTTAAAAAAATACTTTTTTTTAGTAATCAGCCTATACCTTACCCATAACCGTCCAAAGCACTCCTTTTTTATTTTTTCCAAAAGAAAAACAGTTTTATTTATACAAAAAGAAAATAAAATTAAAAGCTTACATAATAGCCTAGGTGAATAGCGTCCACTGTAATCAAAACAAAAGTTCTAAATGAGGAGATTTAGATTAACTTTTTCTTCTCAAGCATTTGAATTTTGATTTATATAGCGTCTTCTTTCTGTTAAAGCCGTTCAGTTTTAACATCTTTCTTTGCTTTCTTCAAGTTATTGATCTGTATGGATAATTTTCTTTTTTCAACCTTTTTATTCCCTTCTTTTTCTTTCTGTTTTGACTCCTTGAGATGTTCTTCATATCTCCTTTGGTGAGTAGCTCTTACATTTGTCAACATTTTTGAGTGATAGGAACTTTATGAATACTTTCATTAGATCTTATAGCATTGCTTGCACTGTTCTTTGACGAAATCAGACTATGTTCTTTTCAGATTCTCCACTTAAATTTGCTTATTTATAGAAAACCCTCCTTCCCACTGCCGCATTTCCATGCGAAAATATTCAGTCCTAATTAATAATTTGCCACAATTCCGCATAACATTGATCTCAGGTGCTATAGAAAAAAAAAAACTCATCAAGTCTTTTAGGGACCAATCACCATCCAAAAATATTTGAATTTTAATTCAAGGTAGAATGATGGGCTTCACTGCAAAGTAGAGTATAGTGCTTTTGCTTTCTCAGCAACAGAATCTGCGATTCGTGTGATTCGCTTATTTGGTGTGCTACAATGCCTCTAGCAATAAAACAAATCTTTCTTTCCCTTGTTCTGGCTGATGAAAAATATGCTAGGATCCAATGATGAGAGCCATTGGACAGGCTTGAACTTCAGAGGACATCTTTCTAATATCTTTTCTGTTATTTTGATTTGCACACACAGTCTGGCATTTAAGTTTGTCATGTAAATCTAATGCAAAAAACTTAGTTGTTGGTTGTAGCAGGCATTTACTGGACTTAGGAAATCTTTCCATAATATTTTAAGTACAGGACATTGTAAATCTGTGAACAGAAATGAAACAAGGTTTCAGTTTGACGTCCAAACCACTGGTCGTTAAAGTTAGCTTTTTTTGGCTTGAAGTCATTTTTATAAATAAATAATCAAATACCTTCAACTTGCCTCAAAAATCAAAATCACTTTCGGAAAACCTCAAAAAAAAAAAAAAAAAAACACCCTCAAAAAAGTATAATTCCCTAAAAAGAAAAAAGATATAAACAGATTAAGTCATAAGTCATACAGTTTCTAAAACACATCCATATTACTAATCACCTTAAATCGGAAGGATGAACTTGGAACAACCTCTACGAACAGAATAGGAAGAATAGTAGGTAATAGTGAACTAAAATAGAAAGAAACAGGATAGAAGGAGATTTATGGAATGTCATTCCTCGCCCGATCCTTTTCATTCACTTATCAAATACATCTCCCATTCCACAATTATACATTAAGGGAAAAAAAAATATCAAAAAATATATATATATACCATGGATCATTCTTCATATGTTTGGAAATTTTTAAAATTTCCCTGACTTTTTGGAATTTCCCTGACTTTCAGCATTATTTTTAAAACGTTCCTGACTTCCCTGACCAATTTTTTTTCCCTGACTATTCCCTGGACTTTCCAGAAAGTTGAACCCTGATACTTTACAGTATGCCTTGGAACTATCAGGTCCTTTACCCAACAACCTGATAAACTGTGGGTTCAGTTTGACGTCCAACCACTGGTCGTTAAAGTTAGTTTTTTTGTTTGAAATCATTTTATAAATAAAAAAAAAATACCTTCAACTGCACAAAAATCCAAAATCACTTCTTCAAACCTCAAAAAAAAAAAAAACACCTTAAAAAAGTATAAATCCCTAAAAAGAAAAATATAATAAACAGATTAAAAAATAAGTCATACCAAGTCTAAAACACATCCATACACCAATCACCTTTAATCAAAAGGATGAAATTGGAACAACCTCTACGAAACAGAATAGGAAGAATAGTAGCGGTATAGCTGCAACTAAAAATAGAAAGAGAAACAGGATAGAAGATAGATTTATGGATGTATTCCTCGCCCATCCTTTTTCATTCACTTATCAAATACTTCTCTTATTCCACAATTATACAGTAAGGGAAAAAAAATATATCAAAAATATGCAACTTGGTCCATGGATCATCATTCTTAATATGTTTTGAAATTTTAAAATTTCCGACTTTTTTGAATTTCAGCGCGAATTTCCCCTGACTTCAGCAGTATCTAAAACGTTTCCCCTGACGTTTCCCTGGACCAATTTTTTTCCCTGACTTTCCCTGACCTTTCCCTGACTTTCCAGAAAGTGTGCAACCCTGATATATATATTAATATATATATATATATATATATATATTATAGATATATATATATATATATATATATATATATATAATATATAATATAGATATAGTATATAATATATATATATATATATATAATATATATATATATATATATATATGTTATTTACTCCAATTATGCACCATTTCTCTCTCCTGCCAAATTCACATTCCTTTCTTACAGACAATCTTTTACTGATTCAAGTCACTCTAACCTCAATACATGTGCTTAAACAACCAACTATCATACATCTTATCCATATGACCAAACCGTCTTAACAAAATCACACTTATTCTCTCATTCATGCCTTTCTTCACATTACAAAGCTCCCTTACACGATCATTCCTCATTTTATCAATTCTTACACATAACACGTCCTTAAGATATTCTCCATCTGAAAAGACTGCCACCATCAGCATCCCATTACCTCTTATTCCACACCATAGTTTCCTACTATACATTAAAATGGTAACAACATACCCTTCATGTAGAACCCTAGTGCACTCAAAACTTAGTCCCCTTGCATTCACCACAGATTTAATTACACCAGACACCTTCCTACCACTCATAACTTTTCTATTACCCTCTGTACCATCCATTTCCTTTTCATCCAACATATATATAACCAAGTGTCTAAACTCAGGTACACATTCCAAATGCTTACCTTCCAACATGATTCCATACTTCGGACTCTCCTCACCCATTATCATCATCTTACTCTTTCCTACATTTACTTTCAAACCCCTCCTTTTACACACCCTATCAAACCCCTCTATCAATTCCCTCAAACTTTCTTCAGACTCGCCACACAAAAGCAAATCATGTGCATACAATAAGCAGTGCATCCTCCACTCTCTTCTCTTCCGCCAACATCATATATCATAAATAGGAAGAGCTAATGTAGTATGAAGATGACAAATACATGGCCTTAACATAAACAAAAAAATGTCTTTGAAACCTCACATCACAACGGTTGCTAGGGCGGCCTCAAAGAAACTGAGAGTTCTGTTAGACTGCGATACTTTTGTTTCCTCTCTCAGGCTGCTCCAAGCATACAAAGGGCCTCATCGCCCTTGTTATGGAGTACTGCCTCTCATATCTGGGTGGGGGCTCTGGGTTTTCAACCCGGCTTTTGGATGGGGTCGAGTCAAAGGCCAAAAGGCTTATAAACTGTTCTGTACTTTCCAGTTCACTTGACCCTCTATCTTTGCGGCGCGATGTTGGTGCTTTACCTCTTTTCTATAGGTACCGCAGCGACAGGTGCTCGAGGGAGCTTATTACTCGCGTACCTCCACCTTTACGTCGCCCTCGTAGCACTAGGGGTGCTGTGTCTGCACATGAGTTTTGTGTTGATATAGGTAACTCTAGGCTAGTTCTCTGCGGTGCTTCCTTCTTTCCTGCCACATCCCTTTGTGCCTCACTCCACTATTAATATTAAACCATTCACTCTCCACTCCATTTATTCCTAAACACACTTCACTATCAACATACATACTTTTGATTTCATTCAGATGCCTACCACTACCACCTACATCATATATCATAAATAGGAAGAGCTAATGTAGTAAGAAGATGACACACACATACACATACACACAGCATTTGCTAAAGGCAGTGTCCTTCTGATGAATAGCATGAGAACAATTGAGTTATCAGCAAACAGGAATTGGGTGATTAATCAACACTGACAATATTTGCCAATTGGTGTGCATGCACATACACACACACTCACACATATGTAAAAGTATTATATACATAAATTTGCTTAAGGTATTTGCTTTTCAGAGCTTTTTAATTACTTGATTGATCTTAATATTACAAATTGGATATTAATAAACTGATTCCATTTGTTCACAAAACCTCAAAGTGTTTCAGATCAATATTAACAAAACTTAATAATAATAATAATAATAATAATAATAATAATAATAATAATAATAATAATAATAATAATAATAATAATAATAATAATAATTAATAATTAATAATAATTAATAATAATAATAATAATAATAATAATAATAATAATAATAATAATAATAATAATAATAATAATAATAATAATAATAATAATTATAAGTTTTATGTTCTCTTAATATGTTTCTAACTTGAGTAAAATAAATAACAAAAGAATCAACATACATCTACATATTTAGAACTTGACTTCTCCGCAATCGATGGATTCTCAGATTTTATGATTTCCATGTCAACAAGCCCTTCATTAACCCAAATTTTAACATTTGATTCCCTCATTTCTGACTTTATTGATGCCTTTTGGTCTAATTCTTCATTTTTAATGATACCTGCTAAAGCAAAGGTTGTTTCATTGTTGGGAAAAATCTGAAATTAAATAAAAAGATGTAAGTAAGCCTAAAGGAATGTAATACAACCAAATATCAAGCCAAGTTGTACTAAAGATCCATGAAAAGAGGCAATCTCATTTGAAGATCAATCAACACTGTCAAAAATAAATAAAAAAATTTAAAAAAACTCTTTCCAGTCAATAGGAAGTAGATTGAGATGATTTTGGAGCGTGAGTCTGGATTGGACTAATACTTAAAAACAATCATTTTATTGAGAGATGAATACAAATGAATGTATGGATGATTATCATCAAATTTCTTAAAATTAAGAAAATACAGAATATCTCAGCAATATTTAAAGTCCAGACATCTGAATTTAGCCCATGATCATGGTGGCTATAATATGATGATTTGAGATGAAAAAAGAGTATGTTTCCAGCTCAAATAGCATGTGTAATTCAAATTACTTAGTCAGGAAAACACTAACTCAATTTCCCAAGACTACCGTATATATAGAACCTACTATATAGTAGTAGGTCATGTTCAGTGGCTACAAATTTAAACTATAGGAAAGCAAACTGGCAGGCTTACATTGATTTAATAGAACGAGAACTACATTTCATCCAAATCACGAACGTTAAATCTCTTGACAAAGCAATACAACACTACAATAAAACCATTCTAAAGGCATCCAAAAGATACATCACGAAGGCTACCACAAACATTTCAATCCCAATTTCTCTCCAGAAATAAATACTCTAATAAAACAAAGAAATTCCCTCCGACGAAATAGACAACCAAACCTAAACCAAATCATAAACCTCAACAATAGAATAAACAACCAAATTAACTCTAAACAAAAATAAAAACTGGCAACAATATACACAAACAATACACCATGGAACTAACACAACAAAAATGTACCGAACAATAAGGAAAATCCACACCTCACAAACACAGCCTCCACCAACCCACGAAGCCATCTGTAAACAAAACAATAAAATCCATAGCAATAAAAATCAATGCAATCACCTTATGTCACACTACTCTAAAATCAGCCATAAACCTACAACTCCCACAAACAGATTAACAACTAAACGACTTAAAAAATTAAAGAACGACCCGCTAGAGGTAACACCATTCACAAGCAGAAGGATCAGACAAAATATCAAACATCCACCTCAAACACCTTCGGAACTAAAGCAATTATGGGGGCCAGGCCTTTGAGTACTCAGCAATTATGGGATGAGAAAACCGGGTGCTTTAAAAACTACGCTCGAAGCGTTCTTTTTGGGGACGTGGATAGCTTAGTGGATAAAGCGCCGGTTACTGTTAACTCAGCAACGCGGAGTTCCAGTGTTCGAATCCCGCTGATGAAGAGTAAAATCTTCTGTGACTAAAGCCATTAACTCATTTAACTAACTAAATTAATTCAAATATTCAATAGCGCCTAGCAAACCAACACCATCCCACAATTCTGTTAACACACACATCATCCACATATTAAAACCTAATAAACCACCCAACACCCCTGAATTATATAGACCTATATATAGATATCATTACTTTCTACTATATCTTAAGTTTTCGAGAGGTTGATCCTGAATAGAATCGCCACCCTTATCCCTCTCTTGTTACACAACATGGGTTAAGACTAGGGGTGTACCAGAACTGAAATTTTCAGTTCCAGTTGGAATCCCCAAAAAAATTGAGGCCGGAACAGGAATTTCTAATGAACTTTCCTTTAACTATAAAGAAATGTAATAAAAATAATTCTATATAACTTTCAATATAAAATCTTATAGGATATATATATATATATATATATATATATATATATATATATATATATATATATATATATATATATATATATATATATATATATATATATATATATATATATATATATATATATGTATATATATATATATGTTGTATTTTTATATATATATATAATGCGGCGGCTCCCGCCTCGTTGTGTTTGTGCAATGACCAATTTTTTTCCCATATCAACGATATTACTGTTTTTTAATCATTTGTCAGAAAAATTTCACATTTTTGTCATATATCTTATATATATATATATATATATAGAGTATATATATATATATAGTTATCTATTTATATATATATATATATATATATATATATATATATATAATGCGTATAAGCCGTATATAAGGCTTCGATTTTCCTCGCGTTGCAATTATAATGCAACTTTCCTTAAACGTATCTCATCGGGATACTGAACGATATATTTTGAGAATGTGCTAATTGATTTAACATTAGCTATATAGGGAAAACTTCGTTGCAAGGCATGTCTCAACTCAAGTTTTGAAAAATAAACGATATAAAAAAAAAATTTGTTAAATTTATTTATATGTTCTTGTGAAGCTCTATTTCGATAAGTTTTCAACTCATTTAAAAATAAATCACTGAAAGAATATATATATATATATATATATATATATATATATATATATATATAGTATATATATATATATATATGTTATATATATATATATATATATATATATATATATATATATAGCAGTATATAGTATATATATATATATCTATATATATATTTTATATATATATATATATATATATATAAAAATATATATATATATATATATATATATATATATATATATATATATATATATATATATATTTTATTATTATTATTAGTAGTAGTAGTAATAGAAGAATATGACATAAGTTGAAAAGAAAGCCCAGCCTTACCGCCCCCTTTTTACCTTTAAATGAGAACCCGTCACAGTCAGAAAAATCCACCCTAGGGCTTCTGCTAGGACAAGTGACTGCATCATTCGTGGCATTCGTCTCAATGTGGGGCTCATCCCCTGGACAAAACCAGCAACCATACCCCCTTACAAAACCCCGCCATTCACTCCTATTATGCACCTTTCTTCTCGCCTCTGCCAAACTCACATTCCTCTCCTTCAGACATTCCTCTACTGACTCAATCCACTTTTTCTTCTGTCTCCCAGTCGGTCGATTCACAACACACTCACCACTATACAATCTGCTTCAACCGACTACATCCTCAAAATACTAAAACCATCCTCAATGTACCTCGTCGACTTCATTTACTCCTTCTTCCACACAACTCCCCCTAATATCGCTCATTCTCATTTTATCAATTCGGTCCCACAATCAACACACCACTGAGATTGTCCATCCAACACATTGTACTTTAGATCTATACCTCTTATTCCAGACCATAGTTTCACTACTGTACATTAACACAGGTAACAAATACCCTCATGCAAGACCCTAACGCACTCAAAACATAGTCCTTTACATCCACCAAGGATTTAATTGCACAAGCCACCTATTACCATTTCACAACTTCTTGCATTGGCTAATTCCCACTATCCGTTCCCTTTCCATCCAACATAGCAGTACATATATACATATATATACACATACATAAAAACATTAAAAATATATATATATATATATATATATATATATATATATATATATATATATATATATATATATATATATATATATATGTTATATATATATATATATATATATATATATATATATATATATATATATATATATATATATATATATATATATATAACCAACCTGAGAAGTTTTTATTGATAGCCAAGCCATTACTCTTCTCTAAATCTAATTCCTCTTTTTATACCTAGACTTAGATATCTTTCATTTCTTATTTATTTATTTTAACAAAATATATTTCTTAATAATTAACACACTGTAAACAGAATAAAAAATATTTCTAAAAATTTGCATTAAAATCTAATTCAAAGTCTTCAAGAATAAACATGTCAAATATTTCCATAACTTCTAAGTTCTGGTTGAACGTACTTCTTATTTCTACAAAAAAATAAATATTTTAGTCTAAAAAGTAATTTCTATACCCCATTCATGAAGTTAGGCCTTAGATTGATGATACATTTATGGTATTGTATATTATGAACTTAAATTTTAATATATTGAAATAAATAAATTTTCTTGAGCCAATCATTTGAATACATCGAAAGTGATGGTATGTCAAATCCGATTTTACAATTTTAATGTATATTAATAATAGTAGTTAAATATTGAAATATTTAATATCAATTATCCCTATATAAGTCAATCAATTTTCAAAATGGTGCCATCCTTGTATGATAATACTTAAGAATTTTTTTTTCAGGATTTTTGCTTATTCTTATATATATATATATATGAAAAACTTACTTAACGCCCACGCGGAACGGGACTAATACATTTTACATTTTGATTATAATTTAATAGAGTAAGGATATGAAGTTTTGGTAATTGTGGAGTATTACTAACTTTAATAATTCACTTAAATATTGGATTAATTTTTAAAATTTCCAATATGAAAAAGATACTAATATTCCCTAAAAGATTCGAAGTTAATTAAAACTATCAGCTCCAACCTTTTTGTATTAAAATATGGGACTGTTTTCATTGAATAGTCTTGTTTCACATTAAATTACAAAAGTCCAAATTAACATTTTCGGATTTATGGAATTTGCATAAATTATATTGGAATAAAAATTTTGGTAAGAGTCGGGCAGAACCGCACCATCACCAATTTTTATAAAAATCAAAGCAGACTCTATTTCAGTTGTAATGAAGTACTTAAAAAAAAAAAAAAAAATCTTTAGGAAAAAATTATAGACCCGAAAAGTACTAAATAATCTTTTTTTGTTTGTTTTTTCGCCCTTAGTTTATCCAGCAATTCAATTACAAAGAACATATGCTGGTACTTCTATTAATTTACATTATACATCCCATACATTTTTTTTTTTTTTATTATTAATAATACTGGTATCAATTTATCACTTATTTATTTAATATTTATTTATTTTTATTAAATATACACATACATATATAAATTAGAACATTAAAAATAAAAAGACAGTAAGAAGCAGGGCTGCAGAGCCGGCAAATTTTTTTCCGGCTCCGACTCCGGCTCCAGCATTTTAAAATTACCCGACTCCGGCTCCGGCTCAAGCATTTTAAAATTATTCGGCTCCGACCCCTTGTTATAATTCCTTCTCCATTTACAGTCATGAAATCATTAATTCTGATACAAAATTTTGAGGGTATGATGAAATTAAATGTTTGTTAAGGACATCTTTATTAACTTAGAATTTAAAACTTAGAAAATATTTTATAGAAAATAAGAATTTTAAGAAATACAGAAAAGGAATCAGTCACTTTCTTCCTAAATTTTAATATAATTCCTCTTTGAACGATGAACTGCCTGTGTTGCTAATTAATATAATTTATTATTTTTTCCTATAAATAGTTTACATGTTTTAGATTCAACCTAAAGTTTAAAATAATTCCTTGTTGAACTATGAGCCTGAACATTTTTAAAATAATTTTATTTAATAAAAACCTAGCTTCGAATATATATATATATATATATATATATATATATATATATATATATATATATATATATATATATAAAAAGATAATATATATATATATATATATATATATATATATATATATATATATGGAAGGACTTAGTCTGGGGTCTAAGCCTTCCCAACGAAAAGTATAGATTTTTTTCACTTAAACTTTATTTTTATATAATTTCTTTCCTGTTTAAGTCAAAGTGGTAATAATTGAAAGATAATTTCGTATCAGTTTTTATTTAGTGATTAATTTATTTACAAAGTTTATAGAGCGTTTATAAAGGCGTTTCCAAAGCAAACGACATTTGTTTCCTATCTACTACCCTATTATGGGGCTAGAAATAATAACACACAATAAAACATTGACATGAGTAATTTTTTGAGGGGCAATTTGCCAACCGTTAGCAACTTACAATTATGGCGTTTCGCGCCATATATTCGTAATTATTACGAAGTATTCACATCAAATATACAAAAGTATTTTATAAACAAATTATTAATGAATCCAATTTGTTGCACGTGGTGACTTTTGGAGGGTGAATTTCCAAGTTTACTTGGAGATTCACACCTGAACACCCAGCCACTTCTAAAATACTTAATTTTGGAGGAATAGAGAAGATTAAGTGAAAATTCAAGTAGTAGAGGAAACTTAAATCTAACAAAATGACTATACCTAAAAAGTAATCAACATGTTACATGAAAGTTTCACCTTTATATCACTTATCACAAGAGTATACTGGCATTAGAATATATAAACTTTAGCACCAATAGAAATTTTTTTATAAATCATCTAACTCTTCACATTCATTATTTAACATAAAATATGGCTTTACATTTATTAAATTTTCACATTGTACTTGATTATTCTTATTTATGTACACATTATTTCCAGATAACTTTACTATGGGATAGGGGCCATGATATATGGGTTCTAGTTTGTTTCTGCCATACTGCTGTTTTTTAACTAGTACAAATTTTGCATCTTGCAGACTATTTGGCACATATATTTTGGGGTTCTTGGCAGTAAATTCTGGAGACAGAGGGAGTCCTAAGAATAATTTTAGTTTTTCAGCGTAAGTTTTCATGGACATGGGGAAGGAGGACTCCAGCTGATCTATTAATGCTCCAGGGAGAGTTGGATTTTGGCCCATCATTAAGATGGCAGGGGTGATTCCTTCTGAATTCAATGGGGCAGTACGCAGACACAATAGCACAATGGGGAGAAGATCTAGCCAATAATACTTCACATCTTCCAACTCATCCGACAGCATGGCTCGCAAAGATCTCAACAATGTTCTATGGGAGTTTTCGATGAGGCCATTGCTTTGTGGGGTATAGGCGGAGGTAAAGTTATGCCGGGATCCTAACTCCTCACACACACTCTTGAATAAGTCCGACGTAAACTGCGTTCCTCTATCAGAAACGTAAGTTCCTACCACGCCAGCTATGGGTAGAAATTCTCTAGTAATTACCTCCACTATGGTTGAGGTTTCTATGTTTTTTAAAGGGAAAGCAAAGAGATAACGGGAGAACCTATCAATCAATGTTAAAAGGTACTTATAGCTTTTGCATTGAGGCATTTTAAGAATGTCAATATGGACTACTTGAAATTTGGCAGATACTGGCCTATAAGATTCATATGGAGGGCTTATTTTGCGAAAAGATTTAGATCTCTGACATGCATCACAACTTTGTACAAATTGCTTTACGTACTTTGGCATATTTTTCCATACAAAGCGCTTTCTAAGGGATGCCAGAGTTTTCTTAACACCAAAATGCCCTAAAGAGTGAGAATAAGAAATAACAGGAAGAATAAAGGATTCTGGAACAAAGACACGTGGTGAAAGTGGAATAGATTCATCAACGACTAGTGAGACCAAGTCATTCCTATAATAATAGAGTCTTTTTGTAAGCTTAAGACCCGTATTTTCTTGGTTATTTAAATATTTCTGAAGTTGTACATCAGCTTCTTGTGCTGCTTGCAGTTCTTTGTAGTCAATCTTACACTGAAAAAGCTTAAATACATCATTGGCGGAAATATTGAAAATTGATGCAAGAGCATAACTGTCATCCTCTGTTGAAGAATTCTGCTGGGGTAGAAAATCTGGTGACACCAAGACTTCATCACAGGATACTTCGGGAATGACTTCTGCTTCAGGTATCTGATCTCCAATTTGAAGAGAAGAGCTTGTTGCTGAATCTAATTCTACTTTTTCCGCAGAAGTGGAAGGAGTGGGCAAATTTGATGGCCATTCAGTGGTTCTCTGAGCTGGATTTCTACTCAGGAAATCTGCAAGAATATTTTCTTCGGATTTAATATGATGTACAGTCAAATCATACTCTGACAAGAAAGTTAGGTACTGTCCCTTGCTAGCAAGTGATTAGCATCAGTCTCTTTTTTAAGTGACTGTGTGACTGAAAGATTGTCACAAAACACATCTACCTTCCTTGCTTCTACTATGTGGGTAAATTTCTTAATTGTTTTAACCAAGGCAAGGAGTTCTTTGCTATATATACTGTAACCAATTTCAGTAGGATTCAATCGATAACTGTAAAATCCCAGCGGAACTGTTTTTTCATTTTCCGTAGAAACTACTACACCTGCCAAGGCTGTCTGACTAGCATCAGTGAAAACAGATATTTGAGCATTATTAGAAGGAAAACCCAAAGGTATAGCATTTTTGAGGGCCAATTTGGCCATATTAAAGGCTTCTTCTGCCTCAGGATTCCATTTTACTCTGCATTGAGAGTATGGTGCACCTTTGAGAAAAGAAAGAAGAGGAGAAATAATTTCAGAAATACCAGGAAGAGAAGAGCGAAAATAGTTTAGACTGCCTATGAAAGAACGTAAATCTTTGATAGTCTTGGGTTTTGGGATATTCATAATAGCAGTGGTTTTATCCTCATTAGGGAGCATGGAGCCTTCGGACACATCAAAACCTAAATATGTAACCCGAGACTGTCCAATTTGGCACTTATCAGCACTAAGTCTCAAATTAAAAGATTTTAACCGGTCTAGTACCATTTCTAAAATCTTCATGTGTTCATCATGAGTAGGAGTGGTGATGAGGATATCATCAATATATATAAAAATGTTAGGGATTTTAGAAAGAATTAAAGATATGTATTTTGTAAAACTAGTGGGACTGGAATGGAAGCCTTCTACAATACTATTATATGAGAAACTGCCAAAAGGAGTATTTATAGTTAAGAACTTTCGACAATCAGGGTGGACTTTAAGGTTATAAAATGCCTTTTTTAAGTCTAAAACAGAAAATACTTTACACCCATGAAGTAAGTTCGTAAAGTCATTTAAGTTAGGGAGACTGAAGTTGTCTCGAACAGCTCGTTTGTTCAGTAATCTCAAATCGGCTACTATTCGGACTCCACCACTAGGTTTAGAAAGTACCGAAATCGGAAATCCCCAAGGTGAGTGCGAGGGAGAAAGTACCCCAGCATTTACTAACCTGCCTATCTCTTCTTTGGCCTTATCATATAAACTAGTAGAGATTCTGCGACTTTTAATGTTTATTGGGGAACCCGTAACTTTAAATTTATAAGGAATTAATTCATTTAAGGAATTTTGTTCAGCGGGGGAAAGGGGAAATTTTGTAAAGCCTATTTCACTTGTATTATTAAATTCACTTTTATTCATACTTATTTCATTTCTATTTTTATTACACTTGTAGGAGGCATTGTCCTGATAGCTACCCCCAGGGATACTATTATTATAATTATTATCTCTCACATTAACATTTTCTAAAATTTTATATAAATCATCAAACAACATTTTATATTCACCTAATAGAGAAGTATAAAGGGAAGTTTAGGAGAAAGAGTTAAATTTATATAATTAAAATCATTTGTTATGGGTAGTGCTTCAGAATCATTCCCTTGAATGACTTCACATGATAGACCAGTTGTGGCATCAATTATAATATTTGAGCTAAAATCTAGGTTAAATTTATATTTAGTAAAAAAATCTATCCCTAAAATATTATCAATTACATCAGCGATTAAAAATATATGCTCATAGTCCCTTTTTAGCAGGAAATTTAATTTTTTAGTTATACAATCATAAATGTTAATCTGACTTCCATTAGCAGCTGTAAGAAAGCCAATAGGATCTTTCTTTTGTTCTGCAGAAGCCTTTAAAATAGAAAATGAACTCCCCGTATCTAACAAAAATAATTGCTTAGAATTAGCGTCATATATACGAAGGAGACAATTAATTGCAAAATTTTTACATTCGTTTACATTTAAAACTTTGGGAAGCACTGACCCATTGCAAGAATCTGCATTTTCAACCCGCATCGCAGTATTTTGGCTTGGAACTAAAGATTCCAGCCCAATAACTGACTTTTCGCTACCTTGATAATGCATATCCTTACCCTTAACACTATTATCAGAGGAAATCAAATTTTCCCTATACCAAGATTCATTTTCACTCAACTGAGAAGCTCTCTCGCATAAAACAGATTGTTTTACGCCATTAGTAGCATTTTCACTTGAATGAACATGAACCTGGATATTATTTTTATTAGCATGCAAAATTGTATTAACATTTTTACCTATATCGTTGTAATTATTATTCGAATTTGGTTGGGGGTAGCTTTCCTCCCTAAGACTTTCTATATTGTTAAAACTACTTTTGTACTTACAAATTTTACGAGTTACCACTGGATTAAAACGCACTTTCTTTGTACAGGGGCTTATCTCCACCCCTATACTTAGTTTCCCTGCGAAGGTAGGGAAGTAGGTCCAGCATTGTTTTGTGATGGCGCTTGTGCCAACAAATGAGCCATTTTGCAAGTGCCTCCTTGACACCTGGTAGCCATTTCACGGAATGTGAAATGGTAGTAGCAAAGGGGTCCATCTTTTCTAAATCCTGAAGGTGATCGACGACGGTTAGTACGACCTCTGTCCCAGCCAGGAGAGCGACCTCTGTCCCAACCATTATCATTACGAGACATCCGTAGATCTAATTGATTTACTTGATATGTGAGGGCCTCCAACTTCTGGAACATCTCACTTAGTCGATTGTTTATTTGGGCCAAATCATTGTGTGAAATGTGGTCTTCTTTCCTAGGTTGGGGATCACTTGCCCTGGTAGGGATGAATGGAGTCACAGCATTGACCGAATAATCTGGATAGGATTTTGATTTATGACGTTGGGATTCCATGAACACGTCAGCTGCTTCGGCCAATTTATGAATATCCGCATCCCCTTTCAATACTGTTAATAACGGTACCAGATCCTCAGGTAGAACACGAAGAAACATCTGTTTCATAAGGTTTTCATTTTGATGTAGAAGCCATTGATAACTGCGGATTCCTAATGATGCTTTAATTCTGTTAAGATATGCGGTGGGCTTTTCACCAGGTTTAAGCTCCTGCCGAAATAAATTTTCAGCTTTCTCTTTATCAGATGGAGCATAAGTTTCAGTTACAAGGCGAACCAATTCTTCATATGTTTGGTCGTTGATAGGATAGCTTATTCTTGAAGTTATAGCCGAAGGTAAGAGAGGACCGAGAAGTTGAACCTTTTCGATATTATCAGTAACAAAATATAGGCTAAATAGAAATTCCACTCTATCTAACCACTTTCCCACATCCCTTGTTTCAAACCGAGGAATATCCTGCACAGAGAGTACTTTCCTAGTTCTTCGATGTGGTTCGGGTGATGGGGTGCGAGAACGATCACTCTCAACCGATGAGTTATTTGAGTTGTGACCATCGTTCCTATTTAGATTTTCATTTTGTCCATCATTTTCATTTATTTCAACATCTACATGATGTATAGAAATTCCAGACTGTGGATTATTTAAATTTTGAGCAGCAGACCTGCTTCTAGTCGAAGTCATCGTTGTAATTCACAATTTTTTTAAACTGTCTTAATTGTACATCTTTCCTAAAAAACTTTATTTTGACTGTTATTAGTTAGTTTTGTAGTAAAAGCAATTATCACTAATGTATAAGTGACACCAAGTAGGTTAATTTTTTGTAAACAATAAAAATAAAAATAAAATTTTTTTTTAAACCATTTATTTATAAAAATAGGCCTGTTGCCATGAAAATAGTTGTAGCTTACTTATATAGGCCCTAAGAGAGGACAGATAGTTCAGTAGGCTAAGCTCTTAAACTAGTACTAGGCCTAGTTTTAACTTAAAACTTTTTTCTTTATTTTTATGTTTTTCACTTTTATATCTGTAGATTTTTTTCTTGCTTTATTATTTATGAATGCACTAAAAACTATAGTCTTTTTATTTTTATTGTTGAACGCATTTACGTGCGTGAGTAGCCTAGGCCTATACTGGCTTATTTTTCCAAAGTTATTAATTTCACTGAAATTTTACTTTTTTAATTTTTTTATATATAGTAATTTATATTTTATTTCTTTATTGTTAATTCGTATGTCACTCTAAAGGGATGTCACCAACGTGGAAGAACTTAGTCTGGGGTCTAAGCCATCCAACGAAAAGTATATATTTTCTTTCACTTAAGCTTTATTTTTATATTATTTTCTTCTTATTTTAAGTCAAAGTGCATTAATTGAAAGATATTTCGTATCAGTTTTATTTAGTGATTTAATTATTTACAAAGTTTATAGAGCGTTTATAAAGGCGTCGTGCGCAAACGATTATTTGTTTCTATCTACTACCATTTGGCGGGCTAGAAATAATAACAACAAAAACATTGACATGAGTAATTTTTTGAGGGGCAATTTGCCAACCGTTAGCAACCAATTATGGCATTTCTCGCCATATATTCGTAATTATTACGAAGTATTCACATCAAATATACAAAAATATTTTATAAACAAATTATTAATGAATCAATTTTGTATATATATATATATATATATATATATATATATATATATATATATATATATATATATATATATATATATAATATATATATATTTATATATATATATATATAAGATATAGTTATATATATATATATATGTTGCTAAGGTATATATATTATTTATTTTCTTCCTAACTTTTAAAATAATTTCTCTTTTAACAGTCCTGAACATATGTAATATAAATTTATTCATTAAACAATTGTTCTTAAAAATAAAACCATCAATAAAATCCTCCTTTAACGATGTCCTTAGATCCGTTTTTATTATTTTTAAAGCAGAAGATAAGCTCTCAACATTCACTTGAATAGGAGGCAAAGCTGTAATTGTGCAAGCGGCATCTTGCAAAATTTTAGGATAGCAATTGATTGCCTCTTTAACTGATAACTTTGATTTCCGGTCGATTTTCATTATTCCATCTAATGACTTATGGAATTCTACCTTTTTTTTTTCTAGAAGATATTTAGGTTGAATGTCTTTTACTAGTAGATTGTCTTTTTAGTTTTTTTCAATCGCTTTTCTGCATGCTCCAATTTTTCCCATTATCTGGCAAATTTGACTTCTTCATCTTCATCTGACAAAATTTTACAAGGGAGAATTCCTGAAACTGCTGAACTATCTGACTCCTGCCCAGATTTCTTCTGTTCGATAGTGCTATTCATTTTAAGTCCTAGTTCACAAAGAACACTCCTAGCTTTAAATATCAGATCTTCAGTTCTGGGAAAGATTCTAAACAAAGATTGTCGAAAAAAATATTTTTTTATTTTCAGTTAACATTCTTTCCTTCTTTTCATGGAATTTATTTGTGATTTGCTAAAACCGTTCTCTATAAAAAAATTTCCTGCAGTCAAGTTTTCTGATTAAATATTTTTTGTTGTAAAGTATGGGTGTTTTTTTAATAATTCTTCGAGTGTTTCGATTTGTTCCTACTGACTGTTGGAGAGAGAAAGTTCAGAAGTACCAGCGGAAGCCATCATACTACTACTATAATCTTTAGTTGCAGAAGCCTTTTAGACTTTAGAGCATAAGACATGTACTTCCCAGCTTGTCTTTTTTGACCCAGATTGCCACTTCTTTTGCAGCTTGATCTTATCATTAATTTTGGGGTAATGGGGCGCTTTGCTATTTGTTCGCCCCTGCTTATAAGATTTGCTCTATGAGTATTGTGGGAGACCATCACGCACTGCTAACTGTAAGTATGAACCTACATCTCATGTGTACAATGTTAACGTTATCGGAACATAGTTTTTTCATATAGTTTTATCAAGTTCATTCTGAAAACACATTTCTTCGTTTTGACATTCAATAAAATCTGTATCACATTTACCAGCTTTCCGCCTCTTACCCTCATTGTCCTTATTTAATTTTTCAATCGTACTCGATCATGTTTGATGCGTTATCCGTAACTAAGCCAATTACTTGTCTATTGTTATTTCAATTTCTAAGATGTCACAACACAAATTCTTGAAATATATCTGAAATGTGGAGTATTTTTTTCTTTACTAAGTAATTTTCTTAGAAATATTGTTTTAATCTTCGTCCATCAGCGGCGCACCG
>JABUQX010116147.1:0-13831 GCA_015478945.1 Trachelipus rathkii | reverse complement strand
TCGACTACTCTCTCTAAGGCTCAACAAATATTCGTCATACCACCTAGTACGAAAATCTTCAAACTTTTCCGACGAACGTTTTAGGGCTTTGATCAGCTCTTCACGAGCTTTAGAAGAAGAGCTCCAGAACTGATCTTCAGGATCAGTTCCTGGCAGGACGATTGTAGTTTTTGAAAGCGGTTTTAGGAAGCAATTGGGTGTAAGAGGGATGATGTCGTTAGAACTGGAAGTGTAGGTAAGGGGACGAGAATTTATTGCGTCAGCAATATCAGAAAGGACAGTTAAGAAATCAAAGTATTCGATGGAAGAACGTCCAAGCGTTTTGTTAAGACAGCTTTTTACTACACGAATCATCCTTTCCCACAAGCTTCCCACCCATGGACTATATAAAGGTATACGTTTATGAGACATTTGATTCTTTCGAAGTAACTCCTTCCCGTCCTCAGATACCATGAATGTCTCGCATGCATCATACCTTGACAAAAGGTTTAGCATTATCGCTGTAAACGACATCAGGGACTCCAAACCTATTAATAAAACGTTGGAAAGAAAGCACAAAGGATTTGGAAGTCATGTCAGGTACTAAGTCCAGGTAAATTGCACGAATATTGAGACAAGTAAAAATTATGATGAACATTTTTTGTGCCTGATTGGATCCTTTAATTTTGACCCACCAATGCTTCGTAAAATCTATGCCTACATGTTTGAAAGGACGAAACATTTGAACTTGAGCTTTAGAAAAATTTGTGAACTTTGGATACTGATATGCGAAATTGTTGATTTTTTTTTACAAAAAAGAACTTTTTACTGCCCCCCGAATCTGCTAGTACCCTTTTGATAGTAGCTCTTGAAGAAGTTATCCAATATCCTTTCAAACGTAAATTCGTTAATGTAGCTTGAATGCCCAGATGTTTGCATTTATGATGAACATCTTTGACGATAAGGACAGATAAATGATGATTTTTGGCCAACAGAATTGGATTCATTATATCAAAATCATAGTGGTTGGAACGGGATAGACGACCTTTACTTCTAATAAGACCGTTTTCATCCAAAAATAAGTCAAGTCGATTGACAAGGTCAGGAGGATTAGAAATAGAAGGATCAGTTTTTGCCTTTTGAAGAAATTCTTTTTCCTTAGAGAAGGACTCTTTTTGCATGACTAACAAACAATATAGCAGAGCTCTAGCATCACAGTCAATTTGTTTGTGTTTAGTATAAGCAAAAAATTGGAAAAGAAGTGCACAAACCCTGAGAAGGGACCCTAAACTCGAAAATTTGCTAAAATCAACCACAGGAGGGTTTCCTGCTCCTTGTAAGACGGCAAAAACTGGAGAAGTTGGATTATCTCCTGTTTCATTTAGTTCAAACTTAGGCCAATATGAAGGATCTGAAGCCAACCACTCAGGTCCATGACACCAAAAGGACAGTTTTTTATGAAACTCAGAAAGAGACAGACCTCTAGTAATTAAATCTGCAGGGTTTTCCTCTGATCGAACATAGAGAAATTTTGCAGAAAGGGAAAACTCTTCTTTCAGAGAAGAGGTCATGAGGATTATATCCTGAATACGATTTCGTACAAAAATTTGCTTGCTTTTTTGTCCTTTATTCAGAATCCAAAACAGTACGATTTGAGAGTCAGAGAAAATATTAAGCGAAGAGAATTTGACCCCTTGTAAACTGTTGAGAACCTGAGGCAAGCATTTCAAAGCTAAAAAAACGGACAAAAGTTCCAAACAGGGTAAGGTCCTTTTCTTTAAAGGAGCAACCTTCCCTTTGGACCATAGTAGAGATGGGCCATTAATGTCGGAAGAAACATAAACCGAAAAACCATAACATTGCGTGCTGGCGTCACAGAATATATTCAAAGTTAAATTGGAGTCGAGGGACTCGAAACAAGATCGTGGGAACGAAATTTCCTTAAGAGAAGATAAATCCTGACTGAGCTTTTCCCATGATTTCTTCATATCAAGTTCGATTTCATCATCCCAGTTCATCTCCTTCTCCCATGTCTTCCTCATCAGTAAACGACCTCGGATAGTTACCGGCAGAAAAAGAGAGAGGGGATCGAAAATCTTAGAGATTTCCGATAACAACTGCCTCTTGGAATTAACAATTCCAAGAGTAAAATCACTTAGCTTAAGCGAATCGTCTGACGTATCAAATAAATATCCTAACACTCTCTCCTCAGCACACTGATGAGTGGAGAGCTTATTCTCATATGAAAATAAGTCTCTGAGATCAGGATGATTGGAGTTCCACGATGCCAAATTGAAGCCTCCTTCACTCATACGAGTGTTAGCTTGATGGTAGATGTCTGTCAGAACATCTAAAGATGAATTTGTATAAATCAGATTATCCACATATAAATTATTCATAAGAATAGATGTACACAGGTCAAGAGGATACTTTTGAGCGTGATGTTTAATAACCGCCCCTAGTACATAAGGGCTTACTGATAAACCAAATATGATTGTGGCATAACGATAGGTTTGTATCACTCCACCTTCAGTCCAAAAAAAAACAGAACCTATTTCTATCCTCTTCCAGTTTGAGCGAATTTGAAGAAAGGCTTTTGAGATGTCTGAAAGAACAACATATTTGTTGGTACGAAAAGAAATAAGAATACGAAAGAGAGTCGCCATCAAATCAACTCCGGGATAAGACGCTTGATTCAATGACGGGCAACCACCAACCTTCAAGCTACAATTGAAGACCGGCCTGATTTTTGTTGTAATTTGAGAAGCTGTTTTGATGACCGGACGATGAGGAATCCAGATATATTTATTAAAATCTTTAGGAGACACTTGTACAGTCTCTATGATTCCTTCTCTCAAATACTGCTGAAAGACCTCTCCATAGGCGGAAGTGAGGCCTTGACTGTCAAGCCGTTTCTTAACGCGATGAAGAGTGGCAAGTGCCACTTGATGGTTAGATGGGACATCTTCTAAAATATCTTTGTACCAAGGAAGTTCTATATGATACTTGCCCTCTCTAAATTCTATGCCTTCATGAAATTTTCGGATGAATACGTCATCGATAGACCCTTGATCTGATTCTTCTTTGATGCCAAGAGATTCTAATTTATACAGATGCTCAAGACCCAAATCTAGATCAGTATTCTTATGGGTATATAAAAGAGGATCAAAATAAGTAGGTGATGGTTCTAAAATAAGATTTACGATGTGATTTGGTGTTTTCACGAAGAATTTGTTTAGAAGAGACGAGGACAAAGTTTTGTTGTCCTTTTGTCAAATATCGTTAGTATCATCAATCCTAGGATCAGAGTCACTACCGCCGAAAATGATGGATTCTTGAGACGGAGTTAAAAATCTTACAGGTCCAAAAGGAATTGTTCCATGGCATGTCTCTAAAGCCCTACCCTTTATACAAGGAATAGTACATAAATGTTTAAAAAGATAGAGTACATCAATGCCTAAAAGTCCATCAATATTATTGACACTATTAGTATGTTTACCAATATAAAATTGATCTGCTACGTTATGTCCATTCCAAGAGATATTATGAATGGCCCCCATAAGGCCCTTCACGTCAAAACTCACATCTAGTTCAGGATCTATCAAAACACAGGCACCTTTATAAACTGTTGACAACAAACATTAAGTTCTACATCTATAGAGCGCATAGACCTAACCTGTTCCCCCAAGAAAGTTTTAACAGTGTTGTTATATACAGGAAGAGTTTCAAAACTGACTCCTAGTTTAGAAAGTATGTTGTTATTAAAATAGGAGCGCTGTGATCCAAGATCTAGAAGAACTCTGACAGTTTCTGTTTTGTTATCTTTTCTCACTTTCAAGGAAAGAGTTGGTAAAATATGATTAGAAGAGGAATTTCCAGTATTAATGCACAGGAAGTTCCTGTTTTGGTCGTCAACATCAGAATTGTCCTGAGATGCTGAAGATGCAGACGGTTGTTCTTCAGAAGTGACTGTACGATTATTGCTCTTCATTTTGGCCTTTGCTCCAGTAGGGCAGAGAGCTGTTATATGAGCACTGTTTCTACAAAGTCCACAGGGACGACTTAAACCATATTTTTTAGCAGGACAGCTGCTGGCAGCATGTTTAGAACTAGAACAATTAGCACACAAACCCAGCTGTATACATTGCTCTCTCCTATTTTTAGGAGTGGTGAAGACGGTACAAGAAGTCATGAAGTGATTTCCCTGACATAGTTTGCACGGAGTCGCAGCAGTAGATGCAGATACACACTCGTCCTTCTTGGGCGAATTATCTGATTTAATAGAAGGTTTCTTCGAAATTTCAGTAGATTTGGAAGAAGTGTTATATGAAAAAGTTTTCTTTGTTGTGGAAGAAGAGGAACGAGATGGATTTTTACTAAATCCGGAGGACGAAAATTTAGCCTTCGTTTTCTCAAGAGATTTCAACACATTGTTATAATGAGAGAAAATTACATTCACAGATGGATACTCTTCTTGAGTAATGAGTTTAAGTTCACGAATAAAATTGGAAGGCAACTTATCGACTATGAGATGACTTATTAATTTATTTCCGGCCGAGTTTTCAGCCAAAAAATCTAAATCGAACTCTTTAAGTTCGTGAAGGTAGGCTCTTACTTCTGAAATGAAAGAGCGAACGTTGTCTAATTTTTTTCCATCTAAGATAGGAGCCGCGTCTATCTTATGGAACAGAGAATCTATAATAAAAGGCTTATCAAGGTACAAATCCCTCAATATTTCCACACAGAATAATTTTCATCTATATTGGCCAGGTGTTCAACATCTTTTAGTGCATAACTTGAGAGGTGAGATTTAAGATACTGCAATTTTGTTGCATTTGTTATGTCTTTCCTAAAGCCAAAAACGTTTTCAAATGATAAAATGAAAGACCTAAAAAAAAAACGATCCCCCTCACCCGAAAATGTTTTGCACTTAAGAGCAGGTAATTTTAGCTCGTGTTGTTGTGTAAAATTTTTAAGTATGGAGTTCAATTCCCCACGTGTAACAGAGTCCCCCCCTTGAGAATGAAGAGAATTTGGAGAAGGTTGAACTATGTCATGTGAAGTAGGAGTGACACTGTTAACTACTTTCATTATCTGTATGTGATAATGTGAGGTTTTAATCACCTCTTCATTTAAAATACTCTGATCATACTTCAGGATTCCCGATGCGCATATTTTTGCCTCAATATCAGCATCATGGCTTCGAATCTCCTGAAGCCTTAAGGACACCTCCTCCAATGCTGATGAGACATTTAAGTCACTCAACTCAGCATTAAGAATAGGCTTCAATAACAATGTTACTTTTCGCTTGCTTGATTACACCTCTTGCCACTCTCAAAGGAGATATTTCCTCTTTTACAGAAGCAAGAATACTCTGTTTCTCCTCAGTAGAGGCATTAGAGTCCACTAGACCTATGTCAGATTGAATTGTTTCCTCTAAAGCATTCAAGAGTTCAGAGGCAGAGGCTATGTCGTCAGAAGCCATTTTACCAATAAATATATCAATGTTAAAAAACTAACCCAAATATGTACTATAAACCCGTAAATACCGAAAAAAAATCACCAACCCTAAGTTATGGGCCTTACTACTTAACCTTTAAAAGGTTACTACTACTTAAAGTAGTTTAAATTGAATTATGTTTCAAGTCCAGTAACTCGTTACTGAAAACCCGGTTTAAATCGGTTAAATTTTGCCAAAGTTATTCAAATTCACACAAAAAAAAAAAAAACAAAAAAAAAAAACAAACTAACTTTCAAAGTCAGAATCACAAATGGAGAAAAAAAAAAAGCCAGATAGATAAACAAAAAAAAAATAAATAATTTTTTTTTCAGAGTTAGAAATTCAAAAATAATTCTAACATTTTTTATCAGAGTTGGAAATTCAAAAATAAAAAAAAAATTCTAACCTTTTTTCACAGAGTTAGAAATTCAAAAAAAATTCTAACTTTTTTTTTCACAGTTAGAAATTCAAAAATAAATTTTAAGTCTAAACGAAAACTAAATTTAGAGTTCGCAAAAGAAATGAAAATTCTGAATTCTAACTTTTTCACAGAGTTAGAAATTCAAAAATAAATTCTATGTCTAAACGAAAACTAAATTTAGAATTCGAAAAAGAAATGAAAATTCTGAATTTTGTTAGAAATTCTTAAGTTAAACGAATGAAAAGTCTAAATTTAAAGAATGGTTAATGTTAAGAAATTTCTAACATTTGGTAGACTATCTTATTTCAAAAGAATGAAGAAATTCTTACAATTGTAAGACTGTCTTATTGCAAAAGAATGTAAAATTCTTACAATTTTAAGACCGTCTTATGGCAAAAGAATGCAAAATTCTTACAATTCTAAGACCGTCTATGGCAAAGGAATGCAAAAATCTTACAATTCTAAGACTGTCTAGTAGTGAAATAGAATGAAAATTCTAACAAATCTAAGACCGTCTAACTATGAGGATTAAATTTGATAAAAAATTCCGAAAAATATTACGTATAAATTGCCAACTCTTTACAGCATAATCGATAGGAGTAAACTTTTCCAATGCACACGCGGTTTTAAATATATATTTTCAACAGAAAATAAGCTTCAAGTTTTCAATATACGCGTTTTTAAACAGAAAATAAGCAATCAAGTTTTTCAATATATTAAGATTTTAAAAGCGCAAATTTAAAAAACCCTATTTTGGTACGCAGTAAGTACCATATTTGTGCGCAAATCTCAATTCTTTTTAGTTGTTAAATGAATTATGAAAAATAGCAAAAACGGCACAATAATTATAATGGAAAAATGATGATTATAAAAAACAGCTAAACTTTGACCAGTTATCTGAGGAAAATGGAAATTGAGAAAGACTCTTACCTTAAAGTTTCTGCAAGTTTCTTGAATTAGAGTAAATAGGTTTCTTGAAAAACTTGTCGTCTCTCACGGATTCATTTCCTAGTTTGGAAATTTTCCTCAGAAGAATGGTAGTTTAGATTTGTACTAAAATAAGTAGTTTACGTATTCCAAGAAAAGAAAAAACACATGATAACGGTTGCAGGCCCGGACTGGCAAGGTCGGCTGGTCGGCGATTGCGAGGGCCCCCAGCCAATGGGGCCCAGGAGAGGCCTCCAAAAATGAATATTCACTTTATAATATATTTACATCTCCGTCCTTTCTTTTGTTCACTGCCAATCTTGAGCGCTTACAATCAATTTTAGACAGTTGCCAGTTGGTGTTTGATTATGGCAGCCTAACTAACTTCTTTTTCGCGACGTTCACTCGCTCAGTCTCGATATTAGGGTTTGTAGTTAGTGCAGTGTAACAGTTGTGTCAACATAAATGTGTCGGTACCAAAGTGCACTACGAAAAGGGAAATGTGGTCCAAAGTGGCACTACAAGAAAAAAATCTTTAGACGCTTAAAAAAATTCCAACGTTTTTAAACTGGGTCAACTAGTCCACTTAGTCAGTCGCAAAGTCAGCCTTGAGGAGACAATAATATTCATTAAATACAGTAAGTTCGAATTAGTTTATCAGCTATTAAGCGTTTATGTGTTAAATTCCTTATTATTATTATAATTGATATTATATTATTATTATTATTATATATTATATTATTATTATATTTATATATTAGTATTATTATTATTATTATTATTATATTATTATATTATTAATTTTATTATTATTATTATTAATTATTATTATTATATAAATCATTCTTCAATTTAAAAATTTCGAAATAACCAGTCAGGAGCCTTGAATATATATATATATATTATATTATTATATATAAATAATATATATATATTATAATATATATATATATATAATATATATATATAATATATATATATATATATATTAATATATATATATATAATATTATATATATATATATATATATATATTATATATATATATATATATATATAAACTATATATATATATATATATATACTACATATTATAATATATATATATATATATACTATATTATATATATATATGATATATATATATATATTATATATATATATATAATATATATATATATATATATACTAATATAGATATTATATAACAGTCCAAATCACGTTAGCTCCTCATCAACGCTTCGCTTTTCGTATGCCTGCCGTCCATTTTACAGTATTACTTTTAAAAATCTGTTAAAATATATCGTACACTCGCAGCTACAGTGATTACATTTATTTTCAAAAACTGAAGATCGAATTTCACCTCCTTCAATTGAGTCTACTCTTGACACTTCGTCTTGTAGATATGAGAGGGAAGAAACTAGGCCTGCTTGCAATCAGCCACTATTAGATCGTCCTTAATTTAAAATGAATTCAGTAACGTCGGCTTCTCTCAGCAGTGATTCATCAAGAACTAATACCAGTTCTGACACAGAAAATAGATGATGAGAAAACCACCATGATGTGACGCCTGATGCTGTCAGAATGCTGCTACGCAGCAGCTTGGTGTTTCATCTGCCCCAACGAAATGACCCAATTGGAATTAAAATTTATGATGAAGCACCCTATTCAAGTTAGGAAGAAAGGAGCTAAATTGCCATTTTACCTTCAAAAACCTTTATTTCGACATTTACGAATTTGATGAAATCACGAAATATGGTATCATATTCGATTCGCTCAACAAGAGTATCTGCTGCATTGTATGCTTTTGGAGCGTATAAATATCAATAGAAGATTCTACATTTATTACCGGACATGACTCTTCTCCTAAGCATATTTTTAAATCTGTTGAAATTCACGAAGACTCTCGTTATCATCAACTCGCAGTGAAGGTAGCTTTTCAAAGCCAAAAAAGTCATGATATTTCAACTCTTCTGACTATTAACCAAACCAACAAGAGAAGAGAAGTTCACACGAGAAGTTTGGTTGTCAACGTTTTATGTTATAGTTTGTTTATGGCGAAAACAAGCAGTGCGATACAGACCGATAAAGCAGAAGGGCTTATACGCTGATCTACAGATAATTATGGTTAATTTTCTTTAACTGTCAATGTGTTGCAAAATTATATGTGATTTACAAAAAATCTGGTCAGAAAGCCACAGTTAAAGTTAAACTATTAAGACCGACTGGACGAGGCTCTTTGTTGACATTTTTTGTCAAAAAAACCTTTATCAAACAAGCTACTTAAATAATTGGTTCGATGTTCCGTGATATCATTTTGAAAGATCATGATAGCATAATATTCAGCGTGATGGTAGATAGGACTCAAGATGTAGCTGTTATGAACCAGTTGGCGATTTGCTTCCGCTATGTCTTTCAAGAAAAGATATAGAAAAACTTTTAAAAATAACAGTAGTCGATGATTCATTTGGATGGCTTAGTACGAGCTTATAAAATTAGAATAAGCCAAGTGTGCATTTCACCATCTATATTTATTGTGTTCATGACGGAAAGATAACAATATGAAAGTTGTTTTAAACGGTCTAACAAGCCTCAGCTTCAAAAAGGAAAATGAAGATCTTATTTACACTCACTGTATGGAACACATGCTGAACTTGGTAGTAGCTGATTCAACAGTAACGTTGCTCCAAGCAGAAAACTTAGTTGGATGGTGGAAGAATCAGCTGGTTTTAAGCTCGTCTTATAAAAGAATGGACGTATGTGAGAGGGAAACAAAAAGAAAAACATATAAACATGAAAAAATGCACAAGTTGCAAAAAATAGAGCCACAAGTTGATGGAGCAAACATAAAAGCTCTTTCTTCAATTATCGATGAGGGATTTTAAGAATTTCAGAAAGCGTAAACGCAGAGAAACTATTCAATTTTATTACCTTTTTTTAAAAGAAATATCAAATACAAATCTAAATTCATGGCAAGAAATTTAACCAGTCAATGGTCCAAATTTGAAAACCTATTTAGGTCTATTGTTTTATTAGATTAGTTCTTGTTATATCTCTCATGCAAAGAATATTTACAAAATAAAACAATTGACTATTCTACAGCTGGAATTGCGTTTAGAGAGCTCTTCAACAGAGTAGAGATTAAAGAAGTGATAAAACACTTCAGGGCTCTGATTCAAAAACAAAATATTATCAAGTACAATAATAGCAAAATTAGAAATAACGAGTATGATGTAGAAGTGGTAGAAGTAATTTCAAGGAAAAAAAAAACTTCAAAGAAAAAGGTGAAAATTCAATATAGTAATGCCTGGTAAAAAATCAATAGATGAAGCTCCTGGAATTTCAACTGCTCAAAACTATAAATTGATCTTTGTCAGTGTTTTAGATCGTGCCAGGACAAGTATCGAAGAAGATTTAGTCCAATAACAAAAGAAATTTTGAAATAGTTCCTGGTTTGACCCAAAGAAATTTAATGAAATCGAATGCTTGATAGTTTCCTACGTCTTTGTAATATTTCTAAACTTTGTAAAGTTGAAAGAAGTCAGTTATTGATAGAGCTGAAACAATTTGCAGATTAGTATGAAAGTTTTACAATGGCTGAAAAAACTTACATTAAAAGAAAACAAGACAATCTAAATAGAGCTGAAGAAATCTGTGAATTTGTGATTAGAATCTGAATTTGAAGAAGACAAAAATCATTATGGTACTGCTCTGACAATATAAACAATGTTTTCGGTGTTTATCATGCGCCCTTTTTTGTTGTTTTTGAAAACTCTCAGAATCTAGATTGTTTACCAACCTATATGTAGCTTATGCAAGTTTGTACTAACCATACCTTGTACACAAATCACCTGTGAAAGTCCTATTTAATCAAACTTAAAATACTAAGAATCGACTTAGATCTACTTTAAGCCTGACCTTATGTCTAATCTTCTTTTAATGAATGTAGAAGAGACATTTTATAACTTGGATAAAGATGCTATTATAGATGAAGTAGCCAGTACCAGTGAAGAACTGGCCAAAAAAGCGTTAGGGTTAGTATATAATCTGTTCACATATACACTAACCTTCTAGTTTGCTGTGTCCTGTACTCATGTTACCAATGGTATTGTAGTGAGCAATTTTTCTTTTTTGTTATAAAAATATATTCTATATTTACAATTAAAATCACAATTTAAAGAGACTGTTTCTTTTCAAAATGCTTGGTTTTTCATTACCGATGTGACATGTGTCCGTTTTTAATATTTACTGAGTATTACAGTAGGGTTTAGACTATTATAGCTTCAGCAATGTGATTTGGCTTCCTAAAACTAAAAATATTACTCAATCTCATTTTTAAGTCCACTCGTAATTAATTAGTATACTTTATTTTTCTCTAGCAGGATCAAATTAGGTACGGTTATATAAAAATTCATATAAATATTTAATTGTGAAAGTAAACACATCCATAAAATAGCTACTTATTTCCTATCAACTATTCCCCAATTACAAAAATATGTAATGCTGCTTTTAAAGCATCGGCAAGCCTAATTCAAACGATTACATCATTCCAATAATCTATTCCCTCTAAATTCCCCGGTAAGGGGCCCCTTTTCAATCTTTAGCCGAGGGCCCCCAAAGGAGCCAGTCCGGGCCTGGACGGTTGTAAACACATAAACACGTAAATAATAAAAAGTTACTTTTCTTTGCCCTCGATATTCTCATAGAATGATAAAGAGATCCTCTCTTAAAGATTTCAAACGAAAAAGAAAAAGTGTCGCGTAAGAATCCTTCCGCCTTCCCTTCCCCCAGATAACGATAAGTTTAGCTGGTTTGAATAAAATAGTTGCGAAAAAAATTATAAATAATAATATATATATATATAATATATATAATATATAATATATATATATATATATATATATAATATATATTTTTAAATTTAAATTATTTATCCTCATATCTACAGCCAGTATTTTTTTTTTTAATATAATTAATTTTAATTTTTAAGTGATTTATATAATATAATATAGTATATATATATATATGGTAATACTGTAGACGCGACCCACACATTTTGAGACTAAAAATTTTCTAAGTTCTTTGGAGCTTCACACTATTAAAAGACTATATATAATATAAAAATATAATAATGTGGTTGTATACAAATAAATAGTTAATTAAGAGGTTGTTTGATAGTCTGCTTACAAGCTAGCCGGCCATTTTTTAAAAAAAAAAAAAAAAAAAAAAAAAAAAAAAAAAAACTACATTGAACAACTTAAAGATGTTGCAACAGTGATTACCACAACTATGACTACCAAAGATTCTTTCATCAACCTCTAAAGATCCTAAGGATAAATATGGAAAGAAAGAATTTTTAAAATGTCATGTTACAAGGATGTAAAGAGTTTCCTAAATGACGTCCAAGAAGTTATATACTGCGAATGTATGCGTAACCTTCTGAGATCCTCGGGACACTCTTGTATCGGCGAAGATTGCAAAAAATTAATTTTAAAGAATTGAAGGAATCAGAGCATTTGCTGCAAATGCAAGCAGTTAGTACAATGAAAGATATATCCTTGTGAATGCTACTATAAAACATGACAGTAAATAATAACATGGCGATAAATGGAAAGTGAGATAAAACAGTTGACGATAAGAAACGGAGATAAGAAGGTAGTGAAGTCGAATGTCATGTAAATATTAATGAGTTGTAGTTGTTGTCTTACCAGATATATATTAGTGAGTGTTTTGAAAAGTGTTAAAAAATGGTGAAGTACGATCCGAATGCTGTACTATCAGGAAAGGAGCAACTTAAATCTGAAACTTAAGCGCTAAATTATCCACATAACATTAGGATAAGGACTAAATTTATCCACATACATTTAAAAATTTAAAAATGCTTATTCCGAAGAATTCTGCTAAAATATTCTTTAAAAATAAAAAAATTCTTTTAAAAAAGTAGTTTTTGTTACGAAAAAGAAGATAAAATTTTAATTTATTTTTGTATAAGTAAAAAATAAAAAAGAAAAAAAAAAGAAAAAAAAAAGGAAAATGAAAAAGAATAAAGGTAACCTAAAGTCTCGATTAAACCATCACACTCTCTTATCATCTCCGTATCTATAGCTCTTTCAACCGCTAATGCTTCACTCAGATTCATCGCCACACTAAGAAAATCACACTAAGAGATATACTACACAAAAAGTAAAAAAATAAAAAAAAAAAAAAAAAAAAAAAGAAAAAGAAGTAAAAAAAAAAAAAAAAAAAAAAAAAAAAAAAAAAAAAAAAAAAAAAAAAAAAAAAAAAAAAAAAAAAAAAAAAAAAAAAAAAAAGAAAAAAAAAAAAAGAAAAAGAAAAAGAAGAAGAAAATTTTTTAAGGTATAATCTACTAGGGGGAGAAAATTGATCTTTAGATCAGGGGGGCGTGTGTGGAGTTTTGGAGCTTCACACTATTAAAAGACTATATCTATAAAAAAGTTATAGGTGGAAGTTGTTTTTTGTACTAAATAAATAGTTTAATTGAAGAAGTTGTTGATAGTCTTGCTTAACATCTAAGTTCAAAAAAATTTCTAATTTCAGAAAAGTTGTTAAGTTAGTTTTTAAGAAATTGTTTAGTTGGCAGCTTCTGTCGACTGATCTCAACTCTATCAGAAGCTTGCACCGATATCTAAAGACATTTTTCTTAAAAAAAACTGAAAAATGACTGAAATTTTTTGAAATTCCAAATTTGTTTTAATATCATATATATTCCCATGCTCTTAACTCAAAATGTGTGGGTCATGTCTACCAGTGATTACCCCGCATATATATACTATATATATAGTAAGTATATAATATATATATATATTATAATATATATATATATATATATTAATATATGAATATATGATATTATATATATATATATAATATATTATATAATAATATATATATATATATAGTTATAATATATTCTATAATATATATATATATAATATATATATATATATTATTATATATATATTATAATATATAGAGGTTGGGTT
>JABUQX010116146.1:0-7500 GCA_015478945.1 Trachelipus rathkii | reverse complement strand
ACGAAAAAAATCAAGATAATATAAAAAAACAGACACAAGAAACCGAAGACAAAGACACTCTTTTATATATATATATATATACCTTATATATATATATATATATATATATATATATATATATATATATATATATATATATCTATATATATATAATATATATATATTGGTGTGTGTGTGTGTTTGTCTATGTGTTTGTGTATCATGTTCGTATTTGTTGTGTATGCGCACATAGGTGCTACTCGAAGCCATATATTTTCGCACTTAACTTTCACATCTAACGCTAATGGCAATGATAATTTCAGAAATCTCTCAAAGGCAAATGATGAAGCCACCGCGTATATATTCGAATTTAAAGAACTGCAATGTTGCGTGTGGATGGCTAGATAATAATATTTCTCTCTCTCTCTCTCTCTCTCTCTCTCTCTCTCTCTCTCTCTCTCTCTCTCTCTCTCTCTCTCTCTCTCTCTTCTCTCTCTCTCTCTCTCCTCTCTCTCTCTCTCTCTCTCTCTCTCTCTCTCTCCCTCTCTCCCTCTCTCTCTCTTTTCTCTCTCTCTCTCTCTCTTCTCTTCTCTCTCAGTAACTCCTTAACCTAGGAAAAATATTGAAGGAAACAAGAAAACGTAGTGAAAGGGGGAAAGAATTTAGTGACGTTACTTTGGGTGGAGTTTTCCACGTTCTTTAAAATATAGAAATTAATAACTGACTTTAAACATGACTAGTACAAAGAAATATTGAAGTACAGAATATGAAACATGTTTGACCTTTGATTTGCAAAGCGAAAGATTAAAAAGAAATTTTAACTACAAAACTGCAGGGTGGATAAAAGTCATGGAAAAAAAAAAAAATTAATAAAAACAAATAAATAAATAAAATCCATCTTTTTACCGTTTTTTTTACTGGTTTATTTGATTTTCGATTTTCTTTTTAACTTTAAAATAAATGTTTTATTTATTTTATTTTTGTTTGTTGAATAGTATTTACATCACTTAAGTTAATATTTGTATAAGTTTATGAGAAAAATATTTATATTAAGCACACTCATAAAACAACAATTTTATTTTAAACACAGACGTTTTTGTACTTTAATTTGTACTAATGAAATTACCTTTGTTTTTAAATTCAGAAACTCGTGCTTCTTACAATTTATCCCGGAATAACATAAAATCAACTCTTCAAAACACTAAAAACTTTTCTTCGCATAAAATGCAACAATTATCCTAGTTCCTCTACCTCACACTCCTACTATTTTGACATTTTAAAATTTCCAATCTATTTTGCTTCTCCCTGTCTCCCTCTTCTTGTAACTCCTATAGTAATACTGCTGTCTTAACTTCTGCTAAAGCTGAATTTTTTACTCAAACTTTTGTCTCTAATTCTACTTTGGATCCTTTAAGAGCTATTCCTCCTCTCTGACTCTCTCTAACTATTTAAGATGTTTATTTTGCTCTCCATGAGCTTATTATTAAGAAGGTGGATGGTCCTGAAGGTCCTCAAAATATATAGTTCTGAACTTGCACCCTTCAATGGCAAACTGTTTTGTCTCTTGCATTATCCTTAACCTGAAACTTGTACTAATTTAGCCTTATGCTTATCCTTATCCTTATCCTTATCCTTATCCTTATTCTTATTCTTATTCTTATTCTTATCCTTATCCTTATCCTTATCCTTATCCTTATCCTTATCCTTATCCTTTTCCTTATCCTTTTCCTTATCCTTTTCCTTATCCTTTTCCTTATCCTTATCCTTATCCTTATCCTTATCCTTATCCTTATCCTTATCCTTATCCTTATCCTTATCCTTATCCTTATCCTTATCCTTATCCTTATCCTTATCCTTATCCTTATCCTTATCCTTATCCTTATCCTTATCCTTATCCTTATCCTTATCCTTATCCTTATCCTTATCCTTATCCTTATCCTTATCCTTATCCTTATCCTTATCCTTATCCTTATCCTTATCCTTATCCTTATCCTTATCCTTATCCTTATCCTTATCCTTATCCTTATCCTTATCCTTATCCTTATCCTTATCCTTATCCTTATCCTTATCCTTATCCTTATCCTTATCCTTATCCTTATCCTTATCCTTATCCTTATCCTTATCCTTATCCTTATCCTTATCCTTATCCTTATCCTTATCCTTATCCTTATCCTTATCCTTATCCTTATCCTTATCCTTATCCTTATCCTTATCCTTATCCTTATCGTTATCCTTATCCTTATCCTTAGGCTTATCCTTAACCTTATCCCTAAGGTTATCCTTATCCTTATCCTTAGATTTATCCTTACCCTTATCCGTAGTAGCATTACTCAGAATTCTCCTCTATTCCCAACTCTTTAACTCGTTCGGATTCATGATCTATCTGTTACTTAGTCTGTTATCCACCCTTAGACTGAAAATCCTACTCATAATTACTTTTTCCAATTTGAAAGACTATCCACTCAACAGAAAATAGGTTATTCTAAGAGAGTTCCCTTGAGGTACGGTTACCTCTGATATTTGTCGCATCTCTAGTTGGGTTAAAGAAAACATGGTTTCAAGACCTCTATTTAATAACTACGCTTTCTTCATCATATACATCAGAGGTTCGTCAAACTATTTCGTCTACCGCCCAACTTGAAAACCAATTAATATTTCAGCGTCCCCCCCCCCTTTTTTTTTTACTTTACCAAAACTTAAAAACCACAATGACATTCATTACTTTAATTAATTTAATTATAGTGTGCTATATTAGTCTGGTCTGGAGTTTAAACTTACATTCTAAACGAGACTTTTTTACCAGTGAGAGCAATTAAAACGCAACTTTATAATATTAAGAATATCTTTTATTCAAATTAAAACAAACAATCAATTTTAATTTTAAACAAACATAAGCAATTTTAATTTTAAAACTAATCTAATGTGAAGGATGAATCTGATGATTTTTAACAAGTTTGTTGATATCAGGTTCGAATTTACTCAAAAACAGCTGCAAGTCGCCGCGTTCGGTAACATGCAAACGATTTCTCTTTTTAGTAAGCAGCGTTGCCACAGCACTAAATCCACGTTCACACAAATACAGTATAAATATAGTATAAAAACTAAAATTTATACAATCAAACACTGCAGAAATATGAGCTAAAATTATTAAATAATCGCTGTTGTGTAGTAGGTAGGTTTTAATTTCAGTGAATTTTAAAATATCAACTCGATGCCATTATATGGAATATAAATACATAAATATGTCCATCTATATTTAAATATATTATTTATAATATTTAATATATATTCGAATCATATATCTGTAATAATATAATATAATATATATATATATATATATATATATATTATAATATAATATATATATATATATATATTATATATTATATATATATAAATTATATATATAGTATTATATATATATATATATATATATATATAGTATATATATAATAACCTGTATATATTAATATATAGATTAAAATCAGTATAAAAATTAAAATTTATACAATAAAACAGGGCAGAAATATGAACTAAAATTACTAAATAATCGATGTTGTGTAGTAGCTAGTAGGTACGTTTTAATTTCAGTGAATTTTAAAATATTAAGTAGATGAAATTACAAATCAGCCATCGCCCCTCTAAACCACTTCAACACCCCCCATATTTTCCTAGTCCCCTTAACCCGCCCCCCTCTAGGCCTCAGCGCCCACAAGGGTCCGGTTATTCGCCCACCTTGAGAAAGACGATCTAATACTTGACATAATCTTATTCCAAACTATATCTTCATTGGAAGCACGCAACTATAACCTCTTTCTGCTCTTACTATTCTTGGTACTTTTTTTCCTAATCTTTCTTGGGAGAAGCACATTATCTTCTTTCTAACAAGCTTCAAAGAAATTGCGTGTTCTGATGCAACGTAACTTCTCATCACCCTAGTTCCTAATTCTTTACAAGGAGGTTGTTCTCCCTTGTATAAAGAATTCATCCACATATAGGGTGATTCCATACATACGTTCTCCTAGATAAGGTGTCGTCTAAGGATTTTTATTTGGCAACTCCCCCATCCTCTATTCATCCTTCTAGCGCCAAACTGCTGCATCAATCTCCTCATACTATTGTTATTATACATTAGAGACTGCTTTTCTAAATTTTCCAATCATATACCTAATTTTTTGAGGACAGCTCGTGTGATTCTTCTTCCATACAATATCATCTTATTTTTGTCCAACTCTCTGACTCAGACTTGACTGATATGCTCAATCTGCCATGTACTATACTGGTAAAATCTGGAACTTCCTTTGATTTACACAATTTTAGTCGCTCCGTATCGAAGCATGTCGTCATTTAATTTGGCCTTGGTTAAAATTTTTCCAAAACTTCGATGAAATTTGGTAAGCCTTTGTACGCCGGATGATATATATATATATATAATATATATATATTATATATTTATATTTATATAGAATTTAATAATATATATATGATATATATATATATATTATATATATATATTATATATATTATATATATATTGGCCGTTGACTTCTAAGTCGTGAGCGTTTCTCATTGTAGGAGAAGAAAGTGCAACAGGAAACGCCCGCGTGCGAAAGCCCATTCTTGAGGTCAAAAATTCCCGTTCTTGAAAAGCGCGAAACTCTGCATGCGGTACTTTGAGCAATCTGCTCCATCCCACATTACTCGCATTAACCTCACGAGAAGCTTCGCGTGGGCCTTCACACCTCGGTTAAACGCAAACAGTAGATTGGTGGTCAAAAATGATCGATTATAATGAATCGAAAAAATAAAGAAATTTTACAACGTAATTCACAGTAAACACACATTCCATGCTTATCAGTAATCAGCACATTCGAATAACTATACAGACATAGTTCGAACGCACACATTTATCATGCCCAATTGACCTCGTCAAAACATACGCTCAAAAATACTTACGAGCAACCTTATATATATATATATATATTATATATATATATATATATACTATATATATATATATATATATACTATATATATATATAATATATATAATTATATATAAATATATATGTATATATATATGTGTGTGTGTGTGTGTGTGTTTGTGTGTGTGTGTGTTTTTGTATGTGTGTGGGCAAGAAATTTCTATCGTACTATTATTAACCAATGTTTCTCAAATTATTTACTATGTAAATATATAATTAGGATGTGTAAATATATAATTAAACCATGTTGGTTTAAACCATATAACCCTGTTAAAAAAGACTTCTAATTGTATTGGCTGAATTTTGATCTAGAAATGTAACAAATTTTAAGGATTAATAGATACGAGATTATTTAAGTTGACAAGAAATTATCACGAATGGATGCTTGTGGAATTAATGTCTTTGAATACATAATTGGGGCACGGCATTGGAAAACAGTTGAAGCTTGTGGAATTAATGTTCTTGGAATAACATAATTGGGCCACGTATGGGGGAAACAGTTTTGAAGCTTGTGAATTAATGTCTTGGAATACATAATTGGGGCACGGCATTGGGAAACAGTTGAAGCTTGTGGAATTAATGTCTTGGAATACATAATTGGGGCACGGCATTGGGAACAGTTGAAGCTTGTGGAATTAATGTCTTGGAATACATAATTGGGGCAAGGCACTGTGAAACAGCTAGCTATGTATATGTTGCATGAAATCTGAACCCCGTATGAACTATTACCCTCAAGGCTGCAAGAAAAGTTACTCTTTCCATTAAAGGGAAAAAATTCAAATACGAAAGCCTCAGTATGGAAGTGGAGCGTATCATGATAATAAATTTATATAGATAATTTCATGAGTTGTACTTTAAATAAAATGTTAGAATTTAGGAACTAAGATTAATTAAATTTTTATGTATATAGGAAATTCCCGATTAACATGCCATCTATTAACGGGATGTCAATTAACGTGGAAGATTTTTATTATTAAAATTTCGAATTGCCAAGGCTAAATTTAATTACCATGGCATCCAAAAAATGATAACGGTGAAATTTTTTTCCATAGCTTACTATTCAGAAATTCTTTTATGAAACGCAAAACGTTGAAAAGATCTATGTTTTGAAAAACTGGATAAAGAATGTGTAAATAAACTCATAAAATTGCACATTGAGGAGCTTAGAGAAAACGATCCTCTCAATATAGAACAACATTTTGCTTACGAAGCTGAAGACGTTGAAGAGAAAATTGAACCCTTAAAAAACCAATTCTTTGATATTGATTCAGATATGGATCATAGCAGCCAAATTTTCCGCAATCTTGAAGCAGCCGTGCAACAATATCATGAAATTAACAACAAACGAAAAAAAAGAGAAGACTTATATGCTACTTTAAATACGGTCTTCATTAAAAAAAATGTATTTTTTAATTTTGTATGGCGATAAATTAAAAATAATTTGTTTCTGATATTTTGTGCGGAAATAAAACAAGATAGTAAAGCCTATGTCGTTTATTATTATTATTATTATTATTATTATTATTATTATTATTATTATTATTATTATTATTATTATTATTATTATTATTATTATTATTATTATTATTATTAATATTATTTTTATTATTATTTTTAAATTTCCATTATTTTTTTTTTATTATTGCAACATAAAAAATTATTATTTACTGTTATTTATATAAGAAGAAATAAATTTATTTAAACTACATTTTAGTACGAGTTTTATTATATTAAATATTTGTAAAATCAAATAGAAATAATTAACTTGAAGAATGCATTTAATTATTTAAATCAAAGGAGACTATTTTATTCTTCAGCAATGTTTTTTAATTATTAGTATAACTTATTAAAATATTTTTTTTTTCAGACCGTCTTTGAATAGTAGATAGTTTGCTGATGGTGCTGCTGCTATCACAAATAAAGATATCCCTATGCTGATTAAATTAATTCTAACTTATGTACAGTTTGATATTTTTTCGGCAGTTTTTTTTTTTTTCTTCTAATAATGTCAATCTCTTGATAGTTTTAAAAGAAAACTCACATCCACGACCTGATCCTTCATTGCATAATAATAATAATAATATAATAATAATAATAATAATAATAATAATAATAATAATAATATATAATAATAATAATAATAATTATAATATATATAATAATATTAATAATATATATATATTTATTTATAAGTACTAATAATATGTAATAATAATAATTTAATAATAAAAATAATATAATAATAATAATAATAATATATATAATATATATATATAATAATAATAATAATAATAATAATAATAATAATAATAATATAATAATAATATATATAATCTATTTATGTAAATAATAATAATAATAATAATAATAATAATAATATAATAATAATAATAATATAAATATATATAATAATAATAATAATAATAATAATAATAATAATAATATATATATATAATAATAATAATAATAATAATAGTAATAATAATATAAATAATAATATATATATATGTAATAATAATAATAATATATCTATATA
>JABUQX010116145.1:10000-33044 GCA_015478945.1 Trachelipus rathkii | reverse complement strand
TGAGAGCCAGAGAGCGAACTGAGAGAGCCAACTGAAGAGAGACCGATCAGAATGAAGAGACCTGAGACGACTGAGACGGACCCATCGAACGGGAGGGACGGAGAGGACGACGGAGGACGGAGGGGAGAGCGAGAGAAAGAGAGAGAAGAGGAGAGGAGAGAGGAGAGATGAGCGGAGACGGAGAGAGGCGAGGAGCGAGACGGAGGAGGAGACGACGAAGCAAGACGAGAAGACAAGGAAGAGAGAAAAGAGAGGAGAGAAGAGGGAGAGAAGAGAGAAGAGAGAAGAGAGACAGAGGGACAGAGCAGAGCAGCGGAGCGAAGAAGGAGAGAGAGAGGAGAGGAGAGGAAGCAGAGAGGGACGAGAGAGAGAGAGAGAGCAGAGAGGGAGAGAGAACAGGAGAGCAAGAGAGAGAGCGGCATTTTAAAATGAAAGGTCCAGAAGCAGAGAGAGAGAGAACCCACACGAATCCCTGCAAATGCCATCTTGACTATAGCAGCAGAGGAGAGAGAGAGAGAGAGCACGAGAAGACCCGAGAGCACGGCACGACCGAGAGGGAGATCGAGACCGACGAGAGAGCAGAGAGAGAGACGAAGCAGAGCAGAGACTTAGAGAGAGAGAGACGAGACGAGAGAACGAGCAGAGAGAGAGAGAGAGCAGAGAGAGACGAGCAGAGAGCACTGAGCAGAGCAGACAGAGAAGGAGAGAGAAAGATGAGAGAGAGACGAGAGAGAGACGAGAGAAGCGAGCAGAGAGATTTAGTGAGAGCAGATGAGAGAGAGAGAAAGAGCATGAAGGAGCAGAGAGGAGAGAGAGAGGAGACGAAGAAGAGAGAGAGAGACGCATTATTTCCGCTTCTTTATTACAATCCCAAGATACTCCATTGCCCAATGGTTCGCTTCTCTTTTGACCATATTCCCATTCTTCTTACACTGGAGTTTGTTCTCCTTTATCACACACCATAAAACACTATTGCAGACAACACATTTATTCTAAAAAAAATCAAAATGGCAACAACATAATTAGCTTCGGAGATGCCCATAGAGGAATGACTTCCAAACACAGCCCCCTCATCCTTACTATATTATATCTGCTTTTCAGCAAGGCTTTTCTGTATGGCCTCATGATGCTGCATTATTCTCGTGCCTCTCTGACTAAGAGTCTTCGAACTTCTACTCAAGAAAATGACTCAAGCGTCCTTCATAACCTTGACTTCCTTAAATTCATCATGTTATACATTCGTCTTCAGACTCCTTCAGGACATAAATTCTTCGACTACTTCAAATTAGAAGACATTCTCTCTTCTTCCCCATTCTCTGAAATCATCATTCTCAGCGATTTCAACGTTCGCCACCACCATTGACTGCTCTCAAGTTCTCAAGATACAGGGTGGTGGAACTTGCCTACCACTTTTTCTATACTTGGTGCAGCTTCCCACTCGCATTCCTCATAATTCATAAGGACCAAAGAATGGACCACGTAGTTATCTTTCCTTATTTCTGTTAATCTCTTTCTTCCTTCGATCATTTTATCTATTATCTTGTTCTTTATCTTCAGGTCTTCCGCAGGAAAGGAAAGCCGCCTACGCTGAGGAAGCATTTCTTTAGCCACTCGATGCCTGGCTGACTGCGTCGACTAGCCGTCGTGCTTCATTTGATATTTCCATGGAATGACAACTGCTGTTAAGTTGGAAGGGTCCCTCCGACCTCTGAGTGTGTTGAGCGAAATACGGAGGTGGTCTCTTTCCTCAAGTGTGAAAGCGCAAGTTCAAATTTCTTTCCTTTCAACTAAAACCAAACAAATTTCTTTGAACTTCTGTTTTCGATGATATTCGCCCTCAATTTGCAAAAAAAACGGTTTATTTTTCCTTTAGTTCATCCCTTTTTTAGCGTTCCGCTGCCAAGCTCAGTTCTTCACTCAAAGCTGTGCCTTCTCAATTCCAGCCTTAGCGATTCCGCGAAGCGTATTCCTCCTCCTCCTCCTCCTCCTCCTCCTCCTCCACCACCTCTCTCCAACTCATTTCTGACTAATATAGAAATTTCTATCTAAAGATTTTGTTTTCTGCTTTCTGCAGGCCTTAATTAGCCCATAGTAATTGACAATTGAATAATTAGCAATAGATACGGATAACGCAATCAGAATAAGCTGCCGTATTTTTGAAAAAGTTAAAATAGGACAATGCGGTAAGGAACTTGAGGAACTCGTCAATGTGATACAGGTTTTATTTATTGAAAGCCAAAACGAATAAGTACTAATTGATTTCATTCCGAACATGAATAAGAATATGAATAAGATATTATGTTCTAATGAAGTTAATATTGAGTGTAAACAAGAGGTGACGAGTTCACCATTTTTGCAATACTCTCTGCAGAAGATCTTGATAAACAAGGCGAGCACACATAGCCCAAAATTATTACTGCCAAAATTATTAATGAAAGAATGCGTTTTACAAGCTCAAGCCTGCAAAGCAAGGTACACCTGAAATTTCTTTTCAAAAAAATAGTTAATGCAGAGCAAACTTAAACCCTCGCGCAGAATTTATTAAAATATTCCTTAACTTGTAACAAAGAAAATTGAAGCAGACTACTTGACCTGCTGAAAAATGTTGTAGAGAATGGAAGTATTCTAATTTTTTTTGATTGATGTACACCTTCCAGACTCTTTGACAATAATCTACTATCGTCGTCGTCTCTCTATATATAAGCATATGAAATGCAGCGGAGTACGTAAACGCAGCTACACACAGAGAGCGAGTCCTTCACAATTCTAACAATATACGCCAGTCGTAGCCTAGCTTAAAACGACTATTATATGACTATCCAATCAATAACCTCCCTAGAGATCCTACAACAAGAAGCTGCTATATATCATGCGTATCGATCAACAATAACAAGTGTACGAGCGACCTCATACACAATACACGGCAAAGGCGAGATGGAAGAATGAGAGAGGTTAATTTTCCCGGTAGAGCACCAGAGCTATGATAATTTTACCGCAAACCAGAGAAAACTACGCTTGAGGCCGCAGAGAGCACTGCAAACGCTATAATCGAGATTATACATGTAAATATTATTATAATAGATGTGTCCCTTCTCTGAATACCTATTAAACAGAGCAATCCAGATATATATAGCAGAAGTGAAGTATAATAAAAAAAAAGACACCAATCGTTCTCATTGTAGAGAAATACACAAGTGGTAAATATTATTACGTGATATAATCTCTTATAAATCGTGAGCAATCGTGAGATATTCAGGCAAACATCTCATTCAAAGGCGAAATATTATAACTATACTTTAGTCTATAATGATAGTAGCTAACAGTGCACCTATATCTAATGCATAGTACAGCTATACGTTGATATATATTGAGTAATACGTTTAACTGCCAATAATGTAAATTAAGTGCCTTCCTCAACTGTATTTTGAGCTACTAGGTATTATAGGCTAAATATAATATATGGTCTATATAACTCCTGCTTTCTAGATTTTATAATTATATATACCAATTTATGTGAATCTCTACCAGTTCACTTATCTTGCTAGTATAAAGGCAGTAATGTTGGCGCACGTGAGTATAATACGTATTGGCAGCTCAAAGCTCTAATTTATTAGTTAAATTCGGTCGCCTGCATATTTTAGGCTGCCCTGTCGGCCGCCTCTTCCCGAATCACCCACATTAGTACAAGATTCCCAACAAGTAATAGTATAATATTTTATTTTATTCTACTGTTACATGCAAACAGAGCCCAAGAGTGAAGGTCTTCTGGTGTGATAATGGTTGAGACACATAAGTAGGTATTTTCATCTGAGATATATCTGAGAATATCATTGTACTAATATTATCCCATCTATTTGAATGTCGATATAAAGCTTGCATTTTACTTATATTATTCTCTGCCCAGGCGATCCCCGAAGTAGGACACATGAGCATCGTATACTAAGCAATATTATATCCAGCTCACATCCAAGCGACAACCAAGAATTATAACGTGAGACCATATTTATATGACATCTCAGAACGAGTAATTTCAAATCGTGAGGAAACGCGTAAAGATACAGAGAGGGATTATAAATTATCTCGACGACTAAGCCTCTCTCAATACTACCCACATTCTTCCAGCTTTCGAGAATACCGATTTAGCAATAGTCCATAAGTGGTGACACACGCGAGAGACGGTAGCTGAGAACTGCCATGTGAGTGAGCCTTCTCTCTCCGCTCCAGTAAGCGCGACAAGATTAGAGCCCAAAGAAATTATCGCGTTTCTCTTCTATGAGCGTACATTCAATAATTGTGTGTGCCATTTATTGGCGATTTCAGCTATTTATTATGATGGTGATGCGGCTGATCACAGCGCGGCAAAACGGGGAGTGAGAGCACAGAAGCAACCTATGTACGTAACAGTATGCCCCCACCTCGCCGCGAGTATGCCGTCTCACCTGCCCTCGGTTTGAGTAGCCCTAAGATTACGGCGGGTACGAGAGAACCCACGACCGATCTATCATGCCAGAGCCCGCGTCTCTGGCGCGATTGAATGCGCGCGTGGCGCACAGCCGCTATAATATGTGTCTGAGGCGTGTGCCGTCTCTATGATAAAAAATCAAGCAATATAGCAATCAATATGTGAGGAGGCACAACCCTCTCCTGCCCGCATGTCTCTTATCCTCCTAGCGGATGATCCTAAAGATATATTAGAAAGTAGTGAGTTTCCTGTTCTTGGGAATATAGATAACGAAGGAACGCCATATCATATTTATAGTAAAGAAAAATGAAGTTATTTTTATAATCTGATGATATTGAATCATTACTCAAAGATGGAAGGGACCAGCTTATAATTAGAATGTGCGTAGAAGCACATAGTTCAAAATTTTACAATTGTTTAGTGGATAGTGCTGCAGACATGAGCTTAATTAGTTCTGACGTGTTGAAAAATCTTAAGGACGTTGACGTATTATCTACAGCGGACATGTGTATGCTGTTTCGTGCATAGGTGGGAGCTTCAGTGGACTCGTTTCATAGGTTACCATTGAACTTTGAAAATGGTCATTGTACAAATCCACCCCCTTTATTGTGATTCGCAAGCATATGCCCCAACCTCTCGTCTTGGGAGTATCGGCACTGGAGCAAACTGGTTTTCTTCGGACCTTACTAGAAAACAACTACTGTATGAAAATTATGAAGATTATAGAAGGTTCAAAAGAATCCCGTCTCTTAAGGATTGTGAAACATATATGGACTTTCAAAATTGAAAGAAAAAGATCATCTTAGTGAAGATAGTTAAGAATAGAATTGTTTTTATGCAATCTGGAAAATTTGTTGTAAGAGGAAAATTTGAAAAGGTTTTAAGTTTCATTTTTCAGTAATTTAAAAATGTTTATCAAGTTTCATTCAGTAATTTAATAGTGTTTTATCAAGTTTTATTCAGTAAATTAAATTAAAAAGGTTTTGTCAAGTTTCAATCCGTAATTTAAAGGAGCTCAAAGTTTTTTTTACAATCGTACTGTAACATTATTAAAAATGAATTAAGTGGGAAAAATATATATATATATATATATATATATATATATATATATATATATATATATATATATATATATATATATATATATATATATATATATATATATATATATATATATATATATATATATATATATATATATATATATAAACGACTGTATTACTGAATAGGTATTTTCAGTTAGGGAACGTAAGTGTTAGTAATTGTTTAATCAGAAGATCATAAATTTTGATAATAGTGCGTGATATTAAGATATTGAGGAAAGTGTGTATTAAAATGAGATTTCGCAAAATAATGATTCCAGAAAAATTAGAGATTTTATGATTCTATCCAAGATACTTGTTAACTTAAGATCTGTTTATTTTTTTGTCCCAAGTCAAACTATTCCCGAACCCGATGTGTTATGGTTGTCGTGGTTATGATGGGCCTATCAAGATGTGTCTTATACATTTATAGGATTCATAGGAAGTAGTTATTGACTTTTTTAAATCATAGGATACAAGAAACAAATAGCATATAATGAGCCAAAATGTTGAGAATGCCTAGAATAGAAAATAGGGTTATCATTTTTTTTTTTTTTTGGGTTAGATATGAAATTATGAGAAACTATGGAAATATATATAGCTCTTAGATATATACTAGCTTATTTTTCTTATTAGCTTATTAATTTATAATTAAAGGCCTATCAATAAGTTTAAATGTCAAAGAAGTAAATCATAGGTATTTTGAAAATGTGCTAAGTGCAGGAATAGGTTAGGGATATAGATAGCTGTCTATCCTTTCCTACCCTATCCTATCACATACTATCCTTCATGTAAGTCTTCGACTGTACCTCTTTTCCATTTAGAAAGAAAAATCAAATTAAAGTTCCTTTGTAAGTTTTTTTTTAAATTATTCATCAATCCTTCTAACTTTGTTTTTATGTATACAATTCTCTAAACATTGCACTTTTATTGGATTGCTGATAAAACAACATCTTTTAGCTTTTGTGATGCCAAATTGCTGATTTTTTTTATTTTTTTTGTCCTTTGCTTACAAATGAAAAAATTAGTTTGCTTATTGTAGCCTACCCTGCAACAGCAATTTGAGCATATCATATAGAGAAATACATTAAATGATAAAAATAGATTCACACATGAAAATACCTCAGGTTCAGCTCAAGTATTATAAGGGAATGTTGTTCGTTCTTTGCTTGAAATTCATTAATTAAAAAAATTGAATTTTTTTTTTCCATTTTTAAATTCCTTCGGACCTTTCCTAAATATTTGACCTGGGTCTGAGTTTGTTAATGAAAAAGCTTTTATAACTGGCATTAATCACTGTATTTTATAATTCCAGCAGCTGTTCCATCATGGTTCATAAATTATTGATGATAGGGTCGAGCCAGCTGGCTATTTTCGAAAAAAATCAACAAACACTGCTGGAGCAGTATAACTTGCAGCTCGTCACGGATATTAAGTCGGGACGAAAGATACAAGAATGTCCATCGCGTGTGACTGCCCTAATGTCACCAGACGTTGACTTCCTTGTTATATGGGCTCTGTACTCTCTAGCATGGAAGAAACAAACCATATACAACGAAGGCTATTCAACAACAGTAATTGCTCCTGTCCCTGACTTTTCCGTAGACGATGTTCCCCAAATCATGGAACAGATTACTACTCATGCAAGTAGATGTAATCCATCGGCTAAGGTGTATCTGATCATCCCCACCATCAAAGATATGTACGCTTACAATCAGACTCGGCTTATGCGTACTTGGGGAATTGCCTATGAGAACTTTCTCGAATATCATCATGAATTGAACCCTTATGCCATGCGGGAACATGCAATCCAATGTTTCAACAAATTTGAGGACATCGGATTTAATAAAAACGTCAGATTTACGTGGCCCAATAAGATCTGTCTAGTAGGAAACCACGTGTTAAATCATTGTTATTGGACTGCTGAGAAGAAACATGAACCGACCAGGACAACTCCACAAGCTGCATTTCTGAAAAGGAAATCTCTCTGTATGAATTCTCCTTTTCTTTCCGACGGACTCCATGTAAACTTCACTTTCTTGATGGCTTTCATGGAAAAATTCAAGAAATTCTTCACCATCAAGAACTCTATTGAGGAAACCCCTATCCCACGGAAGATACCCTCCACTGAACCCTCCAATAAACGTTTCTGCACTAGTTCCCCATTCCGCAAACCAATCCCTAATCCTGAAGAAAAAGAAATTGAGAAGATAATGGAAGTTGCGAACCACCCTGATGAAGAACAAACCCCCACTTTCCCAAAACGAAAAGTAATTGAAGTTGAAGTCACATCCGAAGAAGTCACTTCTCCTATCCCTATAATTACTTCCCGTCCAAGTACATCAAGATCGAGAACATCCCTGTCGGAAGAATCCTTGTCAATGGTGCATGGAGATACTTCGGATCTTTTTACCCCTGTCCCTATATTTCTTCCAGAGATTCTCCCTACTATCCCTTTTCCCTCAACAGAAGAAAATGTTCCTTATTTTGATGTCACTTGTCCACCACCTTGGTATAACACTCCCAGTTCTTCCAGAATGTCTGCGAAATCCCCTTATTATCATACTACTCAATATAGTGCTTCAGGAACAAGCTGATATTTGCCTTATGTTTCCCGCCGTGAAGACATCAGGTCAGGCTTACAAGTCATTATGGCGAAAGTTTCATATAGCCAAATGCCTGAATCCCATAGAGAATGCTTCTTCGATGAACTACATTCCCTAGTAGACGAAGAAAAAAGAGTGCAGAATTCGGCTTATCCCCATACTAAGTTATAAATCCCGTACTTAAAATTTGTGTACAAACATTGTGATAACTGTATACGATGTAATGAACTAATAAGTACAATAAAAGAAATGTTTAAAAATACTTCTATTTAGTTATATTATACTCTGTAAATAAATTACTATTAATATGAATATAAAAATAGTTTAATTTAACGCATATTAAATTACATATTTTTGTTGATATTCATATACTTTAATATGGAAATCTAAAAATGTTGTGTAAAACTGATTTATTTATTTATTCATCAAGCAGATTATTTATTTTGAATTCTCTTAATCGATACCTTTTGGTAATTATATATTAAATAATAATATTACGAATATTGTATAGACTGATTTATTATCATTCAGATCATCTTTATTACGTTTACGTAGGATTTTATTACTCATTTTTTGTTTTGTAAATATTTATTTATATGGATTTAAATATAGTTTGTTATAATATTTTTCGAAATTGACCTTGTCTTACTTGCTTTACTTGCCTTACTTGCTTTAGTTATCTTGGTTGCCTTATGAATACCTTAATTATCAATTAATTGCCTTAGTCAAATGAATGACAAATGTTTGTATATATTTATTATTATTTCATGGTAAGATATTAGCTATTCGTATTGTATTCAAAGTGTACCTTAAAAAAATCGTTTGTCATATATTCATCTATTTATTTTCATATGTATGTAGGATATTAATGGCAATTATGGAAGTATCTCTTACATCACTCCGCCTAAATCGTTGCCACGTGAAAATCATTATGATTGATTAGTAGCGGGGGCATAGGTTTGGTGCGGGGGGATGTAAGGGGGATCATTTTTTCACCCCCACAAAACCAAATTTATCATGCTGCATTTGGTTTTGTCTCATTAATATTGTCATAATGATTGGAGAAATGGGTTTCATTCATTTGAAGTTAGGTTAATATTTATTTTATGTTTGTTTATTACATGCACACAAATGCATGCCTATTTTTATATTAGGCATTATGTGTGCATGAAGATTTGTAAATTTTTTATTTATGCAGTTTTATATCTTTGTTTGTTTACATGTTTCAGCACCTTTAGAAATCTTTAGAAGTATTTATGTATAAGTATAAACAGCTGTCCTGCAGAACCAATATTGTATCAAAACTTCTATTAGAGATTATTATATCGGAATTCACCTATTATCATAGGAACTATAAAAAACCTGTAGGTATGATGATAAGTTATTAGATAAATATGTAACTAATGATTTTGTCACTGAATAGAATTGAAAGAATTATATAATGGTTTAATGGTTTATTTATGTATGTTTATAAAGCGGTTTTATGTCTTCTTTTGTAGGAGATCTTCTCCATTCAAAAAATACATAAAACCCTCGCAGATAATTGGCAAATTACTAGGGTAGGTTTCTTCAGTGTGTAATTACTTATTATTATCAAGAAGTCATTTAGTTTTCTTATAACTTTTGTCATATAGAGAAATCATCAAATATGTTTAGTTAATCATGTAAATTCAAGTTTTCAAGATCACTTAAAAAATTGAAATATATTTAATTTATTTAATTTCATGGATGAAAATACCTAATATAGTGTATTTTCTTTTCCAGGTTTTATGTTTTGAGAGTTTTATGTGTCGGACTATTTTATGTTTTGATGCTTTATGTTATTTTATTTTTCCGACCTATTTTATGTCTCGGATCATTTTATTTTATGTTTCAGTCATTTTTATGTTAATTTGAATCTCTCAGTTTTAGACAAACCTTTGTCTTGGGATTAGTCTTGTCTAACAATTCTATACCTTGGGCTAATTTTTGCCGGAACTGGGGATTCTTTTGAGAGACAACAAGTTTTTAAAGATAAGCGGAATCATTCCTTATTGCATTAACATCTTGGATTTGGGTTTATTTATTTTTCAAGGGTCTTAATGGAATAATTATTAAATAGGGCAAGGTCATTTCAATTCACCGTCGTGGTTGGAGGATAGTTTAAGTTTAAGGTCATTTCAATTCACCGTCGTGGTTGGAGGATAGTAAATTTGTTCATTTCAATTCACCGTCGTGGTTGGAGGATAGTTTAAATTTGTTCATTTCAATTCACCGTCGTGGTTGGAGGATAGTTTAAATTTGTTCATTTCAATTCACCGTCGTGGTTGGAGGATAGTTTAAATTTATGTTCATTTCAATTCACCGTCGTGGTTGGTTAATTAGTTTAGTTTGTTTTCATAGAGAAGATTTATGGAATTCTTTCAATTTCCAAAATTAATTAACAGAGTAAAGCCTTTATTAGTTTATATGAATTAATTAATACGGACTTGATTATGTTCTTGTAAATATTTAGAATTTCTTTACTTTATTTAATAAAAGTAAGAAGTATTCTTTCTCTTCATTATCCGCTGTCTTAATTATTTATTGTCTTATTTACTTATTTAGTGTTTATGTATTTTTATTCTGAGGATCTGGCTTCTTTATACTTTCTACATTCCTTTTGTTTTAACATCTTCAAGGGAATTCCATCATCACCGATGTTTCTTTACTATTATCCACTTCTCTATTGTTAATGGTTCAAGTGATCATCGTTATCTTCTACTTATCTCGGTCTTTCCTTTCGGACGAATATCCGAATGTACAGGTACACGAGCAGTCCCTGTGTCTTACCCGCGTTGGAGTAAAGTTTAGGCTCTGCGCGCATAAAAACCACAAAGAGCTTGAACTTTGTTTTTCACACCCGGTACCCTAAAACGGTAAATCAGTAAATCAAGCCACCATCCAGCCACAATCCTGTCCAATCGTGATCTATTGATCTATTGATTCGTCAAATTTTTACTAAAATTGTCATGTTTACATACCCTAAATCAGTAAATCCAGTAAATCAAAACCACCATCCAGCCCGCCCTCATGTCCAAACGTGATGTATTGATCTATTGATTCATGTCAAATTTTACTAAAATTGTCATGTTTTACATACCAAAGCAGTAAATCAGTAAATCAAACCACCCATCCAGCCACCCTCCTGTCCATCCTTGAACTATTGATCTATTGATCTATTGATTCAAGTCACATTTCGAGTATCATTTTGGATAAACATAACATAAATCAAGTTCTTTATACAAAGATCAATCAATATATGTTAAAGTAACAAAGAAAGTTTTCACGACAATTTACTTAGCATCATCTTAACTATGAATATAACCCACAAAGACAAACCTGACACGCCTTAAACATGAATAATCATTGTTGAAAACATAACAACATAAAATCAAGTTCTTTAGCATACAAAGACGTACCCTATTCACACTTTGTCAAGCATATCTCTAACATATTAACGTTAACCTTACACTGACACAGTAACATTTAGCAAAAATTTATCACAACATTGGTTAATTATCATACTGATCAACGAATATACTCTAACATAATAAAGGTTTCCACATCCAATAAAGCTAACATGTAAATGAACTAAGAAAATAATGTACAAAGACAAACTAACACAACTTACGCACGAATAAACTGTTAACATTAGCAAAGTTCCATAACACCAGTAAGTAACTAACATTGCATACTAAGCGTAACCTATTCTTACTTTTTCAAGCATATCTCCAACATATCGTTAACCTTACACTGACACAGTAACATTTATCAAAAATTTATACAACATTGGTAAATTATCATACTGATCAACGAAGATATCTCTAACGTACTAAGGTTTCCATCAATAAAAAGAAGCTAACACAGCGTAACATGAACTAAGAAAATAATGTACAAAGACAAACCTAACCCAACTTACACACGAATAAACTGTTAACATTAACAAAGTTCCACACTTAACACCAGTAAAGTAACTAACATTGCATACAAAACGTAACCTATTCTTACTTTTTCAAGCATATCTCTAACATATTAACGTTAACCTTACACTGACATTTAACTATAATTTATCACAACATTGGTTAATTATCATACTGATCAACGAATATACTCTAACGTACTAAGGTTTCTACATCAATAAAGCTAACACAGCGTAACATGAACTAAGAAAATAATGTACAAAGACAAACCTAACACAACTTACACACGAATAAACTGTTAACATTAACAAAGTTCCACACTTAACACCAGTAAAGTAACTAACATTGCATGCAAAACGTAACCTATTCCTACTTTTTCAAGCATATCTCTAACATATTAACGTTAACATAAAATTTTAGCAAAATTTAGCAAAAATTTATCACAACATTGGTTAATTATCATACTGATCAACGAATATACTCTAACGTAACAAGGTTTCCACATCAATAAAGCTAACATGGCGTAACATGAACTAAGAAAATAATGTACAAAGACAAACCTTACACAACTTACACACGAATAAACTGTTAACATTAACAAAGTTCCACACTTAACACCAGTAAAGTAACTAACATTGCATGCAAAACGTAACCTATTCTTACTTTTTCAAGCATATCTCTAACATAACGTTAATCTTACACTGACACAGTAACATTTAGCAAAAATTTATCACAACATTGGTTAATTATCATACTGATCAACGAATATACTCTAACGTAATAAGGTTTCCACATTAATAGCTAACACAGCGTAACATGAACTAAAATAATGTACAAAGACAAAACCTAACACTCAACTTACACACGAATAAACTATTGGCAACATTAACAAAGTTCCACACATAACAGTATAGTAACTAACATTGCATGCAAACGTAACCTATTCTTACTTTTTCAAGCCATATCTCTAACATATTAACGTTAACCTTACACTGACACAGTAACATTTAGCAAAAATTTATCACAACATTGGTTAATTATCATACTGATCAACGAATATACTCTAACGTAATAAAGTTTCCACATCAATAAAGCTAACATAGCGTAACATGAACTAAGAAAATAATGTACAAAGACAAACCTTACACAACTTACACACGAATAAACTGTTAACATTAACAAAGTTCCACACTTTACACCAGTAAAGTAACTAACATTACATGCAAAAACACCTATTCCTTTTTCAAGCATATCTCTAACATATTAACATTAATCTTACAAAACAGTAACATTTAACAAAAAAAGTATCATAACCTGTCCGATTATCATACAGAACAACGACTATATGCTAACGTAACAATTTTTTACATTATCATAGTAATATTTAACAAAAATTTATCATAACCTTACCTAAATATCATAATCCCCAACAAATAATTGCAAACATAACAAAGTTTTATCCAAACATAACATAAAAATAAGTTCTTTGAATAAAATATCATAGTAAAGTGTAATAGTTTACCGAATTTAAAACAATAAATCAGTAAAATCAGTAAATCAAACCACCCATTCCCTGCCCCTCCCTACCCATCCCTTCCATGACCTTTTGATCTTTCGATCTAATGATTCAGGTCACATATCGAGTACCATTTCGGATAAACATAGTACAAAAATAAGTTCTTTATATACTAACCAACGAATATATGCTAACGTAACATTGTTTTCACATTAATAAAGCTAACATAGCATGACCAGAACTAAGAATATAATGTACAATGACAAAACCTAACACACCTTACGCTCGAATAAACTACTAACATTAACAAAGTTCCATACTTAACAACAGTAAAGTAACTAGCACAGCGTACAAAACGTAACCTATTCACACTTTTTCAAGCATATCTCTAACATATCAAGGTTAATTTTACATTAACACTATTGATTTACGTCGCATTTCGAGAATCATTTCGGATAAACATAACACAAAAATGAGTTCTTTATATACTAACCATCGAATATATGCTAACATAACAAGGTTTTCACATTAATAAAGCTAACATAGCATCATATGAACTAAGAAAATAATGTACAAAGACAAACCTTACACAACTTACACACGAATAAACTGTTAACATTAACAAAGTTCCACACTTAACACCTGTAAAGTAACTAACATTGCATGCAAAACGTAACCTATTCATACTTTTTCCAAGCACATCTCTAACATATTAACGTTAATCTTACAAAACACAGTAACATTTAACAAGAATTTATCATAATCTTGTCTAATTATCATACAGACCAACGACTATATGCTAACATAAAGTTTTATCCAAACATAACACAAAAATAAGTTCTTTATATACTAACCATCGAATATATGCTAACGTAACAACGTTTTTTACATTAATAAAGCTAACATAACATAACCTGAACTAAGAATATAATGTACAACGACAAACATAACAAACATCCTGAAAATTCCCTACTTATCAAAGGTAAAGTAGCTAACAGGTCATACAATACTCGATATTCTCCCACTTTTCTCGCATATCAGCAACAGGTAAAGCCGTATTATCTAACAAAATCCCTTAACAAAGTGACCAATCTATCAAAGATACCAACATCTTGAACTATGAATTGACACTATCTTCATCAAAGTGTCATTCGTTTCGAGTATAACATCATTTGACCTATGAATAAACGTAGACATTAGCAAAATTCTAAGGCAAACCTAACATTACCCAACAAAAACTTAACCTAGGCTCACGTTTCTAACACATCATCGTCAGTTAACACAGTAATATCTTACAAAAACTCATCATTTCTCTAACAAATCAGTGTTATTTTCACATTGTCATAGTAATATTTAACATAACGTACCTAACTTACGAATAAACAGTTTTCATTAACCAAGAGTATCTAAAGCCACACATTACATTCCGAGAGAAAACCCAGGGGGATGTGCCCCTTGAAAGGGTGTGAATCCTGAGATGGGGGATCACCCCGAAGGGGTGTAAGCGGGCATTACCCCTCCGAAGGAGGGGTAAGGCCTCAGCCCTTCGGGCTGAGGCCCAAAGTTACTTTACTGCTGTTAAGTGCGGAAGTTTGTTAATGTTAGTAGTTTATTCGTGTGTTATGGTGTGTTAGGTTTGTCGTTGTACATTTATATTCTTAGATTCAGGTTGTATTATGTTAGCATTAATGTAAGCTGATGATACATTAACTTTATATTCGATAGCTATATAAAGAACTAATTTTGTGTTATGTTTGGATAAAAGCTTTTTGTTTATGTTAACATATAGTCGTTGGTTTGTATGATAATTAGACAGGTATGATAAATTCTTGTTAAATATTTACTGTTTTTTGTAAGATTAACGTTAATATTGTTAGAGATGTGCTTGAAAAAGTATGAATGATTACGTTTTTACACATCAATATTAGTTACACGAGACTGCGTCAGTGAAACGTTGTGTTGTATTTATTCGTATTCAAAGACTGTAGACTGTCTTTAACCCATTATTTCTTGGTATATGATCTTAGTAACAGCTATTAACGCGTATAACAGCACGCGGCCTAAATGGTTGGCCTAAGAGGCTTCATTTTTGTGTTGTCGAAATATTCTCAGCTGCGACCTCAGCTAGTGTTGTAACATATTATGTTAGATATATAGCTTGAAGAATGTGAAACAGGGCCCGATTTTGTATCTTGTGCTAGGTACTACTGTTTGTTAGCGACCAGTAATTTAACCGGCATCAAGTGATCAAATTTTGATCGTGTACATTACCATTCTTGGTTCTATTTCAGCTCTTATGTTCAGCATTAACATGTTACGACCAGCATACGACGATTGGTTAATGTATAAGGAACTTGTTTACAACACTATATTTATCGAAATATTGCTCGACTAACATTGACCTGGGTCGTGAATCGAGGAATCAAAAGGTCGTGAAGATAGTCGAAAGGCGAGAAGATAGTGATTTGTTACTGATTTTACTGATTCTGTTTTAATGGCGCAATACACACTATGATATTTTTATTCAGAAACACATTACATGTTATATTTGGATAAAACTTATGTTGCAATATTATTTGCTATGATATTTAGGTTATATTTTAAATCTTGCTGTGATGTAAAACATTGTTAACATGTTGTATATGATAATCGTTTGAATTATGGCTTTAATTTTTGCTAAGTGTTACTGTGTTTACTGTAAGATTGGCGATGGCATATGTTAAATGCTGAAAAAGCGCGAGCAAATTACGCTTTTGCATGCGTATGGGCCACTTTTGCTGGTATTAAAATGTGTGGAACTTTGTTGTGTTAATAGACTGACTAGACAATGAAGACCCGATATAAGGATTTATCTTTGTATTATTTCTTAGTTCATCATTTTATGTTAACGTGATAATGAGCTGCTATTACGTTGAACTATATTCGTCGTCATATGATAATTAACCAATGTTGTGATGAAACCACGCTATGTTACTGCATGTCAGTATAAATTGTGATATGTTAGAAGATACGCTTAAAAGCAAATAGGTGGCCCCACATCTGAATTACTTTACTGTGTCAAGTATTGAACATTATGTGCCAATTTATTCTGTGGGTGTGTCAAATTTGTCTTTAATACGTGGCACTGCTTTAGTTCATGGCTTCTAAGATGTCTGTTAATTCACTATCACGACAAGAGCATAGTAGAGGATCAGTTGATGGCCAGCAATGTTGTGATATACGACGCTAAATATTGCTGTGTCAGCTGTAAATTGCTGTTAATATGACCCGAAGATGCTTATATGAATGATTACGCTACAACAATGTCATTACCATAGTTCCATCTGGCTGTTAATATTAACAGTTTATTCGCTGTATGGGTTGTGTTAGGTTTCTCTTTGTACATTATTTTCTTGGATTCATGTGCGCTGGCTGGTGCTTTGTGTGTGAAGCTACGACCAAGTATGATTAAGTCGATCAGTAATGTTGTGATAAATTTTTCTTCATTACTGTCGAGTGGGTGGCGCATTATATGACCCAGAATATGCTTGAAAAACAAGAAATAGGTTGCGTTTACGCAATATTAGTACACAGTATTAAGGTAATGAGTTTTTGTTAGCGAGTAACAGTTACCATGGCAGAGATTTGTGTTAAATCTTTGCTACATTATTTTCTTGAATTCATGTTACGCTATGTGCTTTGTAATGTTGGCTATTACATTAGAAACATTCCTTTGTCATCTCCAAAGTAACCAATGTGAAAAATTTTGCTATTTTACTGTCATGTAGAATACTGAACTATGTTGAAGTATGCTAAAGTGAAATGGGCGTTTTACCATAATGTTGGGTGCACGGTAAGTGTGGGCTTTTGCTAATGGTGGCAGTTTGGCTCTGTGTAAATTGTTGTCTTTGACCGCATTATTTTCTTAGTTCATGTTGCGCCATGTTGCTTTGATGATGTGAGCTGTACGTTAGGTATATTCGTTGATCAGCGATAATTAACCAATGATATGACGGCTTTGTAAATATTACTGTGTCGGTAATGGTTAACGTTAATATGTTAAGTATCTTTGACAAAGTGGTACGTCTGGCGTATCTTGTATTGGTACTTTACTGTTGATAGTGTGGGCGAATAGCGTTAACAGTTTATTCTAAATGTTTAAGGCGTGTCAGGTTTGCGATAACATATATTATATTCATAGTTTTAGATGATGCTAGTAGCTTTATTAATGCGAAACTTTGTTACGATCCAACATATATTGATTGATCTTTGTATAAAGAACTTGATTTTTATGTTATGTTTATCCAAAATGATACTCGAAATGTGACTTGAATCAATAGATCAATAGATCAATAGATCAAGGATGGACAGGAGGGTGGCTGGATGGTGGTTTGATTTACTGATTTACTGCTTTAGGGTATGTAAAACATGACAATTTTAGTAAAAATTTGACTTGAATCAATAGATCAATAGATCAATAGATCAATAGATCACGATTGGACAGGAGGGTGGCTGGATGGGGGTTTGATTTTGATTTGGGGTATGTAAAACATGACAATTTTAGTAAAAGTGACTTGAATCAATAGATCAATAGATCAATAGATCACGATTGGACTGGAGGGTGGCTGGATGGTGGTTTGATTTACTGATTTACTGCTTTAGGGTATGTAAAAACGTAAATTTGTAAGTTATAAACAAAAAGAATAAGAAATTTTATTTATTTATTTATTTATTTTTTATTATTTTTTTCTTGATGGTTCTGAAACCATTATTTTCGAAATCTACAGACCCAATAACATATATAAAGACACCAATATTGTATCATTACACAAATCGATCACATTGTCTACCGGACCCTGCGTCGCTGCGGGGCGGAACCGGAGCCGGCACCGGAGTCGGAGTCGGAATGGGATAGAACTGGTGTAATTCGAAACCGAAGTTGGAGGCGGAGCGATGCAGCGCGATGCGGTTCGGAGCGGTTCGGTGCGATGCGGTGCTGTGCGGTGCGGTGCTGAGATGGAACCGCAGAAGGACCAAAGGGTTGAGCTGAAATCGGCTCAAAAGGGTTTAAAAAACAACTCAGAAGTGATCCCCTTCGGGGATCACTTCCTCGACGTAATAATAATAATAATAATAATAATAATAATAATAATAATAATAATAATAATAATAATAATAATAATAATAATAATAATAATAATAATAATAATAATAATAATAATAATAATAATAATAATACAAACAAACAAACAGACAAACACAGACCTTCGGTCTGTCTGACCTCCAGGTGTTCGATTTAGGCCTAATCTCGATCGCTCAGATCCCGCAACAAGGGCGTAAGCGCAATATTTACGTCGACCCTCGGGGGCGACCCCCCTCTATATACATCCAAACTTGAAATTTACACGGATTCGTCCTTACCCCATACATAGATTATATTCCAAGTTTGAAAGCTAATACCTCTATTCCTTCATATCGAAAAGGCGTGCAGCGGATCAAACTGTAACATCACTAATATATATATATATATATATATATATATATATATATATATATATATATATATATATATATATATATATATATATATATATATATATATATATATATATATATATATATATATATATATATATATATATATATATATTAGGGATGTACCGATACCAGGAAAGAGGCCGATACCGATACCGATACTCTATTTTTTTAGGTGCCGATACCGATACCGATACTTTAATTAATATAATAAATACACAGTAATAAGATAGAACATTTGTGTACTGCTAGGCAACTCAAGATTGCATTCCCTGTACAACCAATACTTAGTCATTTATATTTCATATTTGGTTGTGTCCAAGTATATTTATTTTATAAATTAAAATAGTAACTTTAAGGAATAATAAATGCAAATGTAATATTAATAACTTTTTTATGTTTGTGTTTATTCATAAAATATTCCATTTTTATTTTCCAGTAAGTATTAACAAAGTTTAGCTACTAGCATTTATGTTTTAACATGATTACAATTTACAAGAAGATTCTTGAACTAGCTACAATATAAAGAATAAAAATAATTAATCAGCTGAAAAGATAAAATAAAAAAACGCTATTACTCAAACATGACATAATAATATACTCCTTTAAGATAAAGATAGATATCATTCAATTCTCAAATTCAAAAATTCAAAATTGTGATGCAAAAACATTAAGCTTTCACTAGTATCTGGCGAGAGCCTGTTCCTTTTTGGGGTGTTTACATTCCTACCTACACTATTTTTACGCTCGCTCTCGACTGATGAAGGAGGTGCTGATAATTATTTGCCTGCAAGCACTGATAATAATGAAAACCTTGGCCCATTTTCATGCCACCACATGAAAGGATTCTCTTCTGTAGGCAGCATCTCCATGTTTTCGTAGAGCCTCATCTCCTCTTTCACAGATTGCAAATTTTAATTATCTTTGCTCCTTGATGACTGTCTCTTCAGTTTTTACGATGAGGTTCCTTGGTGTGATTCCTTTGAAGGTGAATGAGATGTCAATGCAATTTCGGCCATGAACATATCAAAGTCTAACATATCCAAATCCTCATCTTCAGTGGGTTTATTTGCTGAAAAGCCACCATCGTCACTTTCAGTGCTGTTGCCAGGGGTTGCAGATAAGGCGGCTTCCACTTCTGTGAATCTTTTTTTTTTTTGTCAAGCGAGCAAGCTCCTTGGTTATGCTATTTAAATGCTTCTAGAAGTGGTTCACCGTCAGAGATGCCATTCTAGTGGGGTTTCAGCTAGCTTAAGGAATTTCTTATTAGAACCTTTTATTTTTTTTTTTACAGTTGTCACCGCCGCTCACGGGCAGAACCCTATTCAAGGAGGGGGTGTTGAACGCCTCAAAAATTCATCTAACGCAAATTACACAGATGAGCACAGACGCAGGCTTTAAAGTGAGGGAGATTAAATTGAGTAGGAAACACAGATGATAGAAGAGAATTTCACAGAACAGAGGTGGCAGGAAAGAAAGAAGCACCACAGCGAACTAGTCTGGAGTTACTAATATCAACACAAAACTCATGCGCAGACACAGCACCCCTTGTGCTACGAGGGCGTCGTAAAGGTGGAGGTACGCGAGTGACAATTTCCCTCGAGCACCTGCCGCTGCGGTAACTATAGAAAAGAAATAAAGCACCAACATCGCGCCGCAAATATAGAGGGTCAAATGAACTAGAAAGTACAGGACAGTCTATAAGTCTTTTAGCCTTTGACTCGACCCTATCCAAAAGCCGGGTGAAACCAGAGCCCTCCCAGATGAGCAGTACTTCATACAAGGGCGGATGAGACCCTTGTAGCTTGAGTAACTGAGAAGAGGAAAAAAAGTCTCGCAGTCTAAACAAAACTCCCAGTTTCTTTGAGGCCACCCTAGCAACCGTTTTGATTTGACTTTTTCAATGCAATTTCTTGTTTATGTTAAGGTCAAGGATATTTATATTGTCAACATAAGAAACGAGAAAACCGTCGAAAGAGATAGGTAAATTAGGTGTCTTAGAGAGGGAGATTTGTAGAAGTTGGGTTTTTAAAGAATTAAATTTCACAAGCTTGAAAGACCCAACCTGAAATTCTATCCAGATCAGCAGGAATAGAATCGGAAATATTAAGACGAAAAGCAATTCTTGAAGTAAAAGAGGGAGCAAAATTGAAATGAGTTGAAGAATGAAGGGTCGAGTCATTGGCATATGAGTAGATAGAGTTAGATGTGCAGGTGAAAAGATTATTGATGAAAAGCAGGAATAAAGTAGGAGATAAAACAGAATCCTGAGGAACACCACTATTGACAGAAAAAGAAGAAGTCGCCCCATCAACAACAGCCGACATTGAGCGATTTGAAAGAAAGCTAGACATAAGTAAGCAAAGAGAAGAAGGAAACCCAAAGGAGGGGAGCTTGGAGAGCAGTGACGCGTGTCCATACCAGGTCAAATGCTTTGGATATGTCAAACGCCACCACACATGTCTTCCCGTAGTTCCTAAGGGCGGAAAACCATAAATCTGTTAAATAGGAAAGTATATCGCCAGTAGATCTCGAGCGCCGAAAGCCGTACTGGCAATCGGAAAGAAGGGAATGAGATTCCAGATGATCTATGCAGTGAGAGTTTAGAAGGGTTTCAAAGATCTTAGAAAGAATACAAGTTAGAGCTATAGGGCGATAGTTATAAGGATCAGAGCAGCATCCTTCTTTGGAATAGGTTGGACATAGGTTGGGACACTAAGGGAAAGTGTTAGTATTGAGGTATAGAAAATAGTTGAACGAGGGCGGGGTCAGCAAGGAAGCACACTTCCTCAAAACTCGGATAGGAATGCCATCCGGGTCACCCGCCTTCCTAACGTTCATAGATTTCAGGAGCCCATGCACCCGATCAAATGAAATTACAGGTAAAGGCATAGGACACCTGAGAGGAGGAGGAAGAGGAATGCCAGAATCGTCCAGGGTTGAGTTAGAGGAAAATAGGAGGCCAAAGAGATGATTGGCCTTTTCAGTTGGAGTATTAACAACAGAATCATCAGAGCGAATAAGAGGAGGAAAGGATGATTTACAGAAGTTGTTAGAGATGTTTTTGGCAAGAGGCCAGAAAGATTTGTCAGTAGGAGAACCAAGGAGGTCAGCGCACTTTTGTTTAATGAAAGTCCGCTTTGCTCGTCGAAGAGAGTATTCCTGCAACGATTTCTAGCTGAATGAAAATTGGCAAGAGTAATAGGAGAACGAGAATTTTTCCACACCCGATACGCGCTGTCTCTAGCCTGAATGGCCAGAGAACAAGCACAATAGAACCATTGATTTTGAGGAGAAAAAGATTTAGTCCAAGAAGGAATTATAGTTCCCACTTTATCGGCAAAAGCTGAAGCGTCTTCAGAGTCAAAGCAGTCACTCCAATTATAGTTAGCGTAGAAGCAATGCAATGCCCCCAATCAGCCCGATCAAAGTGCCAGAAAAACCGCATAGGGCAGGATGGAGATGTTGGAGAGAAAGTATTAAAACTAAGAGATATAAGGTTGTGGTCAGATTTACCGATAGGAGCGAAGGTTGTGTATTTATAGAGAGAAGGACTAGTGGTGAAATATAGGTCAAGTGTGTTCAAGAATTGGTTGGGACGATCCGGAATGTGTGTAGGTTCTTTAATTAGTTGCTCCAGATCATTGAGAATACTGAATGATTCGACTTCCTCCCCACCTAAATCAGTGTTGTGTACATTGAAATCCCCTAAATAGAGGACCTCAGTATGTGAGAAGATATAACAGTCTCGTGAAAAGTAGTAAGGTAATCAAAAAAGGCATGAAAATCTGTTCTGTTAGGAGAACAGTAGCAGAAGCACAAGATTATTGTAGTAGAAGGAAGAAAGATTTTAAGCCACAGAACATCGAAGTTAGGAGATTCGAGATTCTCGAGACATGTTATAGGAGTGTTTATATTTACAT
>JABUQX010116145.1:5000-7500 GCA_015478945.1 Trachelipus rathkii | reverse complement strand
CTCCGGAACCCCCGCTCTTTGGTATTTGGGTGTCGCGGGGGTTCCTCCGCCCCTCCCCTACGGTATATATAGCGTATCCCTATATGTTCCCCGTCATCAACCCCCTAGTGTGCCATTATAAAGCATTTTCCTATGTAAAATTTTCCCAGGATTCCAAAAATGTATCCAAGTAAAGTGTAATTTAATATATATATATATATATATATATTTTTTTTACATTTCTGCACAAAAATTGGACCAGCATTCCACCAATGTATTCCCGTTTTACTATATTTTAACTATATGACGGATATATAAGCAGCAATAAATATATATATATATATATATATATATATATATATATATATATATATATATATATATATATATATATATATATATATATATATATATATATATATATATATATATATATATTAGTGTTGCACCGATACCGATACAAAGTACTCACAATTTTTTCAATACCGATACCAAAATTTTTGCCGATACCCGATACCGATACCGATACTTTTATCCTATAGCACTAAATATATATATATATATATATATATATATATATATATCTATTGATGCAGATATATATATATATGTATACTTTACTATATATAAATATATATATATATATATATATATATATATATATATATATATATATATATATATATATATATATATATATATATATATAATCCCTACTCACATACGAGGTAAAAACAACGCCTAGAGCAATTTTTTTGTTTTTTCCTTCTAAAATCATTACGTCATGAGATATGGGGTGAAATTGGAGAATTGGGGGAGTTAGGGGGTAATAGATATTGCTGTCACATAAAATCCACCTTAGCTGCACTGTGGGCTCCGTGGTGGGAAGTTTGTGGTAGAATTTACCAACGTGTTCCGTTTATGTTTTTATATGTGGTATATATGACCAACGTGTACCGGTTATGCTTTTCTCTGTGGTATATATTACCGACGGATACCCTTTATGTCTGTTTAGTGTAGTGTAGTTTATAGTGTTGGCCGACGCACGGGGTGCGGTGCGTGGTACGCTTATTTGTGCGGTGCGGTGCAGTACATAATTTCAGTGACCCGGTGTGGTGCGATTTTAAAATTATAGAGGTGCGGTGCGAAACGCAATGCGCATCGAAACATTGAGGTGCGGTGCGTGGTGTGCTTATTCTAGTGCGGTGCGGCGTGACAAAAATAATTTTTGAGGTGCGGTGCGTGGTGAGCTTACTCTAGTGCGGTGCGATGCGTGGTGAGCATACTCTAATGCGGTGCGGTCCCAAAATTCCGGTGCTCAGCCAACTATATATATATATATATATATATATATATATATATATATATATATATATATATATATATATATATATATATATATATATATATATATATATATATATATATATATATATATATATATATATATATATATATATATATATATCTTTTTTTTATATATATATATATATAAATATATATACCATATACATATATATATATATATATATATATATATATATATATATATATATATATATATATATATATATATATATATATATATATATATATATATATATATATATATATTTATATATATATATATATATATACATATATGTATATATACAAATATATATATATATATATAACTGTTATATATATATATATATAATTCATATTTGGAAGGGAATTCTCTTTTTGAATCCTCAGACAGTGAAAGTGAGGATGACGTGGAATATGACTCTGTAGAGAGTGATGGATTTGTTAGTAAAATAGCGGAATGTTTTGGAAATATGAATATGAACAAAAGGAAAAGAAAGTTAGTTCTTACTCCAAGAAAAATTAGAAATATGGTTGAGATTGATGACGATAAAGATTGTGCAAGTACCTCGTCACTTCTTAGGTTGCTTGATCCTGCAACCCCTTCAAATGAAAATGTGTCGACTGCCTTATCAGAAACACCTAAATCTGAAAATCTGAAAACTAATTCATCTGTAACTCCACCTTGTGTCCCCTCTTCAACTTCAAGTTTGTCAACTACGACATTAGCAACACAACCTTGTCTATCTACTTCATCAACACTACAGTGTTCTACCTCTACAAGTGCACATATACTCACCATCCCATCAGCTCCACCATGTGCTCCCCCGACATCATGTATCCACCGAGGAAATTTTTAGTAGTGATATTGGGGCACCTTTTTTCAGGGCAGCAATGGGAGAGAGATGTTTCAATTTTTTGCTTAGAAATCTCCGATTTGATGATAGCTCCACGAGAGCTGTACGTGTCCTCGTAGATAAATTCTTTCCAGTCAGATCTCTTTGGGAAAACTTTATAACCAACTGCACCTCACACTATGTGCCTGGTGAAAATATAACTATAGATGAACATCTATTGGCCTCAGGGAAAGGTGTCTCTTTAGGATGTACATTGCCAATTAGCCTGCGAAATATGGCATAAAGCTGATAATGGTATGTGACTCCCAATCTTCCTA
>JABUQX010116144.1:10000-16412 GCA_015478945.1 Trachelipus rathkii | reverse complement strand
ACTAAGAAATCTTTTACCAACCACAAATATGTTTCATTTCTATAATAATAAAACGTATACTCTTAATTTGCTTTGATTTGCTATTATCTTTATTATTATTAAAAATTATAATTAGTGGTTTCAGCCATCAAAAATTTTGATAGCTTTAATAATAATAATTGAGGAAAGAAGGTACGTGGATTATATATATATATATAGCATATATATATATATTATATATATATATATATGTTATATATATATATATATATATATATATATATATATATATATATATATATATATATATATATATTATATATATATAAACCAATACATTACTTTCCTAGTTACATGAACTTACATCTAATATCATCTACTCATTGAATGATTAGTTCTTAAAAATAGAATAGTATCTGCCAGGTTCTCCTTCATTTTTCATCTTTGGTCTGATTTTTATAATGCGAAGAGCAGAAAAAGCAGTTCCACGCTAACTTGCGTTGGAGGTAGAGCAGTAACAGCAATTTCAGCTTCTTAAACAATATCTTGATACTCTTCGAAGTTACATAAAATTTTTCAACTTCTTTCAGTGAAGCAAAGAAATTATATTTAAAGTTATGGAATATTGTGTACAAGGATTAGGAAGGACCTTGACCTTTTTCTTGAACCAATCGACGCTGACTAAGTTTTTCAATATCTAGAAGCTTTTCATACTAATCTTCTGAACTTCTGAAGAATGACCGAGAAGGTAGTAACGAGATAGTTGTAGTTTCACCACTTACAATATGTTTAGATGTATTATTTTCTTTCTTGAACTTTTGTTTAACTTTTAATACAAATGACCACGCTGCAAAATGCAGATTTAGCTTTTTGTTGTTGTTCTTCAGTTGCTTACCCTGTAGATTGGATCAATATAAACAACAGTTAGTATAATATCATTGTCAATGAGAAATTTCTTTTCGTACCATGGAGTCTTTAATTCTTCAGTATCTTTAAATATAGATATATAAGGTTGAAGGTTGAATTTATTAGAATATAATTCAAATTGAAACATAAGAGCTGGTTAAAATCTTCAGTTTGCAATTGCATTTTGTGATGTGCAAGTCGAAAGTCAATAAACTTGCATGAAGTGATTGAAGTCATTCACAGAGTCACAATTTATAACTTTGTCAGTTTAAAATTTTCCGACTCCAACTCTATCTTGAAAGTTACTTTTCGACCCCGACTCCGACCTCGACTCCGGCCTCTTGAAAATTACGACTCCGACCCTGACTCCACCCTCTTCAAAATTACCGACTCCGACTCCGACTCCACCCTCTTCAAAACTACCGACTCCCCGACTCCGACTCCGACTCCGACTCCGCAACCCTGATCACAGGTCAATTAATTGATGATGCCTTTCTTTTCAATATTTTGTTTATATCAAATGACGAACTTTTTGCTCACCACACTTTGTGATCTTTATTGTACATATGGGCATAATAGTTAAATTATTTTATATAGTACATAATAATCTCATTTGTTTACTTAGTTATTTTTTTAGTATTTTATGGTTTAGTTTTTTACAACTTTTTCGAATATATTAAAAAAGTTTTAAATAGTTAATAAAGGATATAATTTTAAATTTTCTATCCGTTTTGGCGTGAAGATAACTTTAAAAACGTCGTAAATGTTAAGTGGTCCGAGTCTGAGATGGGCGAAATAGTAACATTAGGTAATAGAATCAACAGAGGAGGGAACGAATAGAATTTTGGGCGAAATATCCATTGAGTTTACACAAAAGATTTGAATGTTTGCTCTTCTAAGTTAAGAAGAGAGTGTTCTGTATATGTTGTGACCAGATTTATTTAAAAGTAATTGAAGAAATTTATAAAACTTAAGAAAACATTTTTGTTAAATAAAAAATTAAAATTAAAATTAAGATCAAATTAAATTTTGAATTTAAATCAAATAAAATCAAATTTCCTTCTCGGGCTGTACGGGAATTTTTTTTGATGTCTTGTCGACAATTTGGGCTAGTCCCCGACGGGAACACTTTTCTCGCAAAAGATTTTTTTTTTTTTTTTTTTAAATGTTGCAGTTGTATTAGGAATACATTCTGCAACCGAAATTATCCTGCCGGATTTAATATAATAATAATAATAATAATAATAATAATAATAATAATAATAATAATAATAATAATAATAATGACAAGAAAGGTGCATGAATAATGAGTTTCGCTTGTTAAAAAATCTTTTCCATACGATTGGGAAAACCAAAATGACTCACAAAATCGAATGAAAAAAAACAAATCTGTTTTTTTCTATTTTAGTGAAAAAATAAAAGTACAAAGACGGATAAAATTTCTATTTTTTAATAGAATATACAGGGTGTACATAAATGATCTTTACAACTTTAAAAATTCGTGGAACCTGAAGAGGGTCGTTTATTATAATTAATGTACCAAAGAGTGTTATTTTATTTTATTTATTTTTTTTGTGTGTGTGTGTGTTTTTTTTTTTGTAGGGCGAATTGTATTTTTTACTTGTTTTTCCGAAGTGGTTATCAAGATAATTAAAACTTTAGATTACAGTAAATGTTCGGTGACATTGGTGTTTACCAAATTATAATTAACTTTGGTTATATAAACACCATCTGTTTATAAGTCCGAGACCCTTATAAGCTCATCCTGTAAGCTCCTAAATTACTGATCTGCACTACAATGTTTTATAATCATGAATTGCTGTAATAGATAGATTTTTCACCATAAGCTTTATGACATTAAAATAAAGATTACATATGGGAACAATTTTATAGTGTTTTTCTGTTGCATATGATCTGACACTTGCATCTAACAAAAAAAAAAAAAAAGTTTGTATGCCGATTTCAAAAATCACATAGATTTTTGTCTGCAAGCTCCGTCGTGAAACCCATTTCCTAAAACATTTGCACAGAAGAACTTTCCTTTCGCAACTGGAAACACGTTCGCTGAAAGCTATACCTTGTCGACATGCTTGTGTACGAGGTGCACGAGTTTCAGTACCGAATTTTTTGGAGCAAAAGGTACTTAATAATTTAGTCCAGACCACCTTACCTTGCTTTATCTCCAGAAATCAATAGTTACTTATATTATTGCAAAAGCCTACAAAATATTTATGATTTATTTTCTGGATTTAAAATAGATAAATAGTAGTTACCTTGCCATATATATATATATATATATATATATATATATATATATATATATATATATATATATATATATATATATATATATATATATATATATATATATATATATATAGTGTTGTTACTCCAGCCATGAATTTGGTCGAATGCCGGATAATCCGACCTAAAATTCTGGCTCCGGCCTGATATCGTCCCGTCGAAGCAGTCTTCTCTTCTATTATTCCAACTTTCAAACTATCTTTTCCCTATAAATGCATATAAACATACCCACTCTGTTAGTTTACAAGTATAGTCACTAAGTATCTTAAAAATAGGAAACTTAAGAAACATCGTAATTTCCGGACATTGCATGAAAATGCTTCTTATGTCCTCTGTACCTAGTGAGAATATGTTAAGTGAGAGTATGTTTAGTGAGAGTATGTTAAGAATCTAAACCTTTTAATAATGTAAAACATTGTTATGTTAATATTAATTCTATAATATTTTAAAAAGGAATAAATTACAGTAATTAACAATGAGCTATGACTAAGAAGCTTTTGTAAAAACTTTTATTTTAAACCTATTAAAAAAAAACTAAAAAATTGTCTATATTAAAAATTAGATTTTCAAAATTCACATGAGTGGTATGAAATTTTCGATGTTAATTTAAGTAATTGATGAGTTAAAAAACTTAGGTCAATGGCTGCTATAAATAAGTATACAAAAGGATGATAATCTCGTCGTATTTTTTTGTCGAGCAGAATGGTAAAAAAAGTGAACATTTGTTCTAATATTAATTTTTTTTTTTTTTTTTTTTTTTATGTTTTTTTTTTTAAATGAAATTACCAGAGTAAATAGAATTTAACGAGTGTGGGCCAGTTGCAGGTGAGTTTTTGAGTTTCTTTGCTATGTTTTCTAGGTCAGTTGTGGCTATTTCTATTGTTGGGTCGTGATTGAGTTTTATTTTCTTGACAACTTTGATGATTTTCCTGTTTTGAGGGTGTGTGTGTGCTTTTGACTATGCTGGCGAAATTATTTGCAAGAATGTTTGCGTGTTGTTTGTTGGATAGGGGGTTTTGTGTGTTTGGGTTTTTGATGGGTTTATGAGTGTATGTTTGTTGGTTGGTTGAGTTTTTCAGTATATTTATTGTTTTCCACATTCTGGTGTTGTTCGTGTGTTGGATGTTCTTGGTGAGGTAATGGAAGTTGGTTGAAAAGTGTGTATTTGTTAAGTTCATGATTTGGGTGTTTAGAGCGTTAATCTATGTTGTCACTTGAAGTGTATAGATATATATATATATATATATATATATTATTATTATTATTATACAGATAAACACATATATATATATATATATATATATATATATATTATATATATATATATATATATATATATATATGTTATATATATATATATATATATATATATATATTATATATAATATATATATATTATATAGCAGTTATTATATTAATATATATATATATATATATATAATATATATACATATATATATATATATATATATATATATATATATATATATATATATATATATATATATATATATATATATATATATATATATATATATATATATATTTCTTCTTACTGGTATCACGCTACAATTTGGGTGATTGTAATCACTGTGATAGACCAAATTACTTTAATAGAAATTGTATTCGTTTAACAATACTGGATGCAAGCCAGATATCATTATTTGTGAAATGGTTACGAAGAAAATAATTTAATTGGTATAATCTTCCGTTCAATTATATTCTTAACGTTTTGTATATTCTGGTAATACTCAATTAACATTAAATTAATAATCTGTCTGTAATATTTACTTGCAGATATGCAGACACATATTTACAATATATATAAATATATATATATATATATATATATATATATATATATATATATATATATATATATATTATATTTTTTTATATTTATTTTTTTTATATATAGGTATATATATATATATAGATATATATATATTATATATTATATATATATATATATATATATATATAATATATACATATGTGGGAAAGTACGATATATATATATATATATATATATTATATATATATATATATGTCCTGTTGTGTTATAGGAATTGGTTATTTTTATTTTGTAAATTATTTTTTTACTAGATCGTAGAAATAATGTATTTATTAATTTTCAGTGGTAAAATAATTGCTTTCAAAGTTGCTAAATATGAAATAATAATAAATTGCATATTTATAATTTATCTATTATAGCGAGCGACACCAGCCGATTTTCATGAACTTACACGAAATGTTTGAAATGATTCGCAATGAAAATAAATAAATAAATAAAAAAAATAAATAAAAAAGGCGAGCCTGAAAAAAGTTATAAAACCCCTAAATCTTATATTGCAAGATCCTTATTTTTTTTTTTTTAATTATAAGCTTATATAAACTTATGACACAGAAGCTATATTTTATTATTTTTCCAGCACTCACGGATTGGGGAATACGGGGAAGGAGCCCCGTAGACAAATGTTCGTGCGACGTTCTTTCATTTACGACTAGAAATTATTATAAAAGCTATTGCTAACGATCTAGCAAAACAAAAAATTAGAAAAACATTAAAGAAATAACCCCTTCTTATAACACTATATATATATATATATATATATATATATTATTATATATTAAATATTATATATATATACTATATATATATATATATATATAATATATATATATATATAATATAATATATATCATATATATATATATATATATATATATATATATATATATATATATAAATATATATATATATATTATATATATATAATATATATATATATATATATATATATATATATATATATATATTTAGAGGATCTGAATAAAAAAATTCGAGGTGCAAATCTACGAAATAATAATAATAATCAATAATAATAATAATAATCAAATAATAATAATAATAATAATAATAATAATAATAATAATAATAATTTTAAAATAATAATAATAATAATAATAATAATAATAATAATAATAATAATATAAATAATAATAATAATAATAATAATAATAATAATAATAATAATAATAATAATAATAATAATAATAAAATTACATACCTTTTTACTATAAAGGCATTACAATTTATTATAACTGTTGACGTCTCAAGTCCTTATAAAGTTTATATATATATATATATATAATTATATATATATATTTATATATATATTATATAATATATATATATGTATATATCACTATTTTAATATAC
>JABUQX010116143.1:25000-38876 GCA_015478945.1 Trachelipus rathkii | reverse complement strand
CAAGAAATCATTCTTGTTTCTCTAACGTTCACTCTCTCTAAGCATATCTAAGCTCATGTCGTTTAAATAAGGGCCCCCAAACTTGCCACAAATACTGAATACTGGCGCCCTGTAACAAGCTTATACAGTTTCAGTTTATAACTCTCCATGCTCTTTAAACAACATTGAGATTTATTATGCCAGCATCTTATTAGCTTTTTCTCTTTGACTGTTCAAACACTGAATTAGGCTACTTTCAAATGCTGCTTAAATCACTCACAACCTAAAATCTTTTTCTTGGTCCACAGACTCGAGCCAATCCCCATTCATATCGTAATTAAAATTTTATGAGTTACCATAGGTTGAAGAAAGCTTGTAAAGATAAACTGTTAAAAAATTCATTTTTCAAAGTATTGCCACATCTCACCACCCAAGAAGTTTATCAGATCATTTTGAATCTTTACATTTTCACTATTCCTAACTGAGGCGGCCACTATCATCTCATTCTGCAAACTTAGAAACTTTGCATTTAGGTCCTGGTCTAAATAATTTATATTTATTGAGGAACAATAGTGGCCCCAGCACTGAACCCTGTGGGACACCACTTCTCACTATTCCATTGAATGACTATTGCCATTTAGATTTGTACACCACTGTGTTGCTATTCCATAAACTTACTCTTAATCCCAACCATTGTACCACTCCACCTATACCACATTGCAATACTTACTTCACAGCCTTATGTGGGAAACCTTACCAAAAGTTTTGCTAAAGTCTAATCTATGATATTCACTGGATCTTCCTCGTCAATGCAAGTCAGGTAATGTATTTCCATAAAATTCGTAAAAAGGTTGTCTGACAATGACCCCTACCCTTTCGTGAAACCATGCTGGAAGTCGCAAAATACCTTATGTTATTCTTCCAAATATTCTCTATATGACCTTTCAGTAACTTTTCCAGAACCTTTACAACCAGAGATGTTAAGCTAACTGGCCAATCTTCCTTACTACCTTTCTAATAAATAGCGCACAACATATGCTGTTTTCTAGTCATCTGGTACCTCACCAAATGTTATAGATCGCTTAAATATCAAGTACAGTACTTCTGCAATGCTGGTACTAGAATTCTACTGTATACCGTATACCATCAGGACCTGCACTTATTATAAATAGTATCTTCAAATAAATCTTTAATCTCATTACCTTCATATTTCAAATTCATTAAGATTATTTGTTACATGCATACCAGAACTATTAGTCTCCAAACTATTATCCAATCTTTCCTCAGTAAACATTGAAGCAAAATAAGGATTGAAAAGGTTGACCAACTTCTGTATTTCTGAACTCACTAAATTTTCATCAATTTTAATTGGACCAATTGTCCCATTCTCACATTTAAATTTATAAAAAACAAAAAACTTCTTCAGGTCTTATTACTATTCTTTGCTAAATTAATTTTTTGCATCTCCCTTTGCCTTTCTTATTGACTGGTTAAGTTCAAATAAGCAATTTATTAATTTATATTTTAGTCTCTCCTCTCTCTCTCTCCTCTTTAACTCTCTCTCTCTCTCTCTCTCTCTCTCTCTCTCTCTCTCTCTCTCTCTCTCTCTCTCTCTCTCTTCCTCTCTCTCTCTCTCTCTCTCTCTCTCTTGCCCTTTCCTTATTTGGACTTGTCGCTCTTGTATCACGTGACAGGATCACACCATTTTCAATTCTCTCGTAAAAGCCGCCATCTTGCTTCATATAGCTGAATTTATCCGTGTTTTTGATGATCTTACACTTTTATTAAGAACTATTCCTGTGAGGTGTTTTCATCAAGTGATAAAACAAGTTACTGTGATCAGAAGCATTCCTCTTAAATTGTATTTTTTAATTTATCCACTTCGTTTGCACATTGGGTAAGTTCAGCATTAGTGTTTTGCAAACAAAAACGTTAAACGTTCATTTTTGAAATGCATGTTTTTGGACACAAATTCTACTGGCAGTAGTAAGGTAGATGGCAAGGAAAAAATCAATTGATTTTTTCAGCTGATTTTTTCACTTGATTTTTTGCTCCAAAAAATCATGATTTTTTTTTTATTTTTTTTTGATATTTAAGTAATTTAATTTCAATAGAAATAAAAAATTAGAATAATAATATCATAGCAAGGATACTCTGTTTCAAATTTCTACATTGTAAAAATGGCAACAAAAGATCATGTTTCAAACATGTTTCTTTTACTTCTGATGTAATATATTATCACTATTACAAATAATAACAATCTTTAGTGTTGCGGTTTCATTGTGTCATAGACTATAAGCCCTATTTTAATATGTTGAACTCAGATATAGGGCCTAGGGTTAAAAATAATACTTAATCGGACTTAAAACAATTTTTTGTTTACAAATTATATTTCGCGTGACGTCACGATTCTCAAAAAATCCGAAAAAATCGGAAAAATCCAAAAAATCAAAAATTGATTTTTTTCTCAAAAAATCCCCAACCCTGGTTATGGATAATTAAAGTGTTCTTTATCTTTTATATGTCAAAGTAATATTAAGTTTGCATTTTCATATTAAAATAATTTATTATATATATTCCATCCGAATAACATGTTCCAAAATAGAATAGTTTCCCCATTAAATTTTGTCCGTTGAAAGAAAACCATTTTTTAAGGGTATTCTTATATAAATATCTATTTATCATTATAAATATTGGTAAAGTTAATACAATTTCTGTTATTATTATTGTTTTATTTATTGCTGTATTTTGTTATAATTATTATTATAATTAATATTTATTGTTATACAAATTTTGTTATAATATATCATTTTTAAATATAGGTTTCTGGACTTGATTTTGAATCTGGAATTCAGTTGTAACATTTCAATCATTGCTGTTGCTTTTCATGAAGGTAACCACCTACATCTGATAACCTTTCATCTGGTCACACCTTCAATATAAAGTTAGCGTCAAAGATGAATAGTTTAAAAATACCACAGAAACGATAAAACAAAGTTTAATATCGTTATAAATGGAGTATGACAAGATTAGCATAATAATACCGAAAACAAGTTGAACTCTAAATAAATCAATAACTGTATTAAAATCTGATGATGATCATATTAAAGATTTTGTTGAAGAAATAAAATCTCAACTCGCTTGATATACATATTAAGGTCTTGTTAAAAGATGGTCTTGAAAGCGCTTTAGAAACGATTAATAAACGGATTTTAATTCTTAGCGAAAATACAAATGATAATAATTTACAAGTTCAAAAAGAAATATATGCTTATGAAACAAATATTTGTCAAACTAATTCAAAAATTAGAACTGTGGAAGTTCCATTCCCATAGGTATGAAAGGAGGTGCTTCTGAGAAAACTGGTTATGTTATGCCTGATGAAGGATTCACTGATAAAATTATATTGACCTCGCAAGATATAAATCAACACATATCAGTAAAATTGTTAATTAATGGAAATGAATATCCCTTTGCTTTAGACTAATATCAAGATGAATTCCTTAGCAAAATAAGAGTAAACAACCTTCCTTCTTGATGAAAGAGATGTTATTCAAATTCAAACAAACGTTGATGCTAATAATATAAAAATGAACGTTATTCAAGTATTCGTAGGATATAATTTAGATAATAAATATATTATATTAAAAGATAAACCTATTAAGGATAAAATTAACGGCTCAGAAAATGTAACGTATAGTTATGAAAATATTTAAAAAAATATTGATGATAAAAAATATTATTTATTGATTACGTAAGTAATTAACCTCTTAAAATATTCTGATAATACTAATCATGAGATAAAAAGAAATACATTTTTTCTCTATTATAAATGAAAATAAATTATAAAATTATAAATTATAAAATTTTCTACTTGAATTATATCCATCCAAATATCTGCTCTAACATTATATTTAAAACAATAATAATCACTACTTTCAAAAATGCATTTTCTTCCATGACGAATAAAATATATTTCCATTTTTTAATTATAGATTTTTTTATTATAAATGGATTTTCGATTTTGTAATTCTCTATAAAATATTACGCAATTAGTATGGAAACTGCTGAGCGAGTGTGTTCCAGCCCGTTGAAAGGGAGAGAATGAGAAAGGAGGGTGAAAGTGCGGGGAACCCCGAGGAAACTGGAGGGTATTTTTGGTCACCTTATAACGAAGAAAATCTACTGAAAATAACCCATAATGGCCCTAAATATAATTAAAAGTATAAATTAAAGAATATGAAACAGGTAATTCTCACCTTTGATTTAAATATTTCGATGACTACATAACTATGTCGGAATCTGTTTCTTTGAGACTGAGTACCTGGGTAGATGCGTTCTAACAGCAAACCCTACTCTTTGATTCCTACCGTCTCTATCCTCAGTTTTCAGCCAAAGGCTCCTGTCATGCCTATGCTGTTGAAATCATCATTTTGGTGATTTCAACGTTCACCACCAATGGCTTTTTCTATAATTCTCAAGATAGACCTTTCGAACTTGTCTGCCACTTTTCTAAACTGACCTCCACCTCAAGTACTTGGTGCAGCTCCCTGCTCGTATGCCAGATCGACCTTGAGAAATGAACCCAATATTCTAAACCTTTTCGTAAACCTCTAATCCTTACCCTGTTACTCTTTCCTCCCTCAGGTCCCTCCGATCACTTTCTTATCTAATATGTTTATATCTTCAAGTCTTCTCTGGCATGGAGGCGAACATTCTATAATCTTTCCCTTCAACTATATTTAACAAATCTTGGTTTAACTCTGCTTCTTCTCGTGCTATTCGTCACAGGGACGACGCTGCCTTCACCAATTACCCTCCTCTTCAAACTCTAGAAACCCACAAAACTTATATTTCACCCCGGAATCCAATGAAAACTTTCTTCCGTAGAATATAGAATAATCTTACTGGTTCCTCTTCCTAAAGTCCTTTCTGGCATTTTGCAAAAAAACATTAACATCTATTTTCCTTGTTCCGCTTTCCCTCCTCCAGTATCTTCCGACACACCTTCTGACGAAGCTGAACTCTTCACTCAATCTTTGCTGGTCAATATAACACAGATTTTATGGAATGTCAAAACGTAGAAGTACTAATTGATTTTCAGAACGAACGTGATAAGAGTATGAAAAGATTAGGTTCCAATGAAGTTAATATTGAGTGCACGAATTAGGTGACGAGTTCACACTTTACAATACTCTTGCAGCAGATCTTGTAAAAGAGGCGAGACAAATAGGAAAAGTAGTGAGTGCATACAAATTAATCGGTTTTAATGCGTCAAGCTGGGAAAGTGAGGTACACGAGAAAGTGAGGTACACGGGAAAGTGAGGTACACGAGGAAAGTGAGGTACACCGGAAAGTGAGGTACACGAGGAAAGTGAGGTACACGAGGAAAGTAAGGTACACGAGGAAAGTAAGGTACACGGGAAAGTGAGGTACACGGGAAAGTGAGGTACACGGGAAAGTGAGGTACACCTGAAATTTGGAAAGTGTTGGAAAATGTTATAGAGAATGGAAGTATCTAATTAATGTATTAGAAAATAAAGACGAGATTTTAGCAATTGACAAAATTCCGTGAAAGGGAAAAAAAGATAAGAATGTTAAATTAAAACAAATTATTATTCGGCCATCTATTTTGATCCATAGTTCAGCATCTTCAGACTGAAAATCTGATATTAATTAAAAGCTAGGAATACTCTGTGAACCAAGACTTAAAAATTAATAGGACTATCGAACATGAATCCCAAGTCGGAGTCAGATAGTTCATCAGTTTCAGGAATTCTTTCTTATGGTATCTTGTCAAGTGAAGATGAAGACGCCAATGTTGACAGGGAATGGGACCAACTGGACTATACATATATATATATAATATATATATATTATTATATATAAGATTTATATACATGTATAATATATATATATATATATATATATATATATATAATATATATATATAAGTATAATAATATATATATATATAAATATTTATAATATATATATATATATATATATATATATATATATACGATATTATCAGATAAAGATATAATATATATAATTATATAAATAAAAAATTCTATATATATATATCACCTAAAAAGATACACTCAACAGCCAGCTTTATCTTATATAGTAATTAGTAGAAGAGGAAGCAAAAGCTCTGGCCAATGGTGGTGATAATTTCTCCAATAATGAATATAATTCTCATGTAAATAAATATAATTAATGTTTAATTAATCAATTATAATTAATGTTCTATGGGAGGCGTTAATAGTATATATGGTGTTGGTGGTGGGCTTCTGAATGGAATCAAAAGTGTGCATCACGATAGTGAAGCGTGTGTAAGAATAAATGGTGTCAAAAGTGATTGGTTAATATTAATAGCGGAGTGAGGCAGGGATGTGTTATGTCTCCATTGGCTAATTCAATTTGTATTATGATGCGGTTATGAAGAATTAGAGGTGGGAGTGGCAGGGGATGGTGTTACAAATGATAGAGAATGGAGAGAGTGAGGGTGCCCTACCTATTATATGCGAGTGATTTGGCCTCTACAAGCTGGTGAATCTGAAGAGAGTTTGGAGAGGATTGGTAGAGAGGTTTGGCAGTGTGTGTTAAAAGGAGGGGTTTGAAAGGAAAACGTTAAGGTTATGAGTGAGCGATAGTCCCTCATGTGAAGTATGTTAGATAGTTGAGCAGTCTGGACAAAAATTCCGAGTTTAAATATTAGGATATATGTTGGAGAAAAGGGAACGTATGATGCTGAGTGTAGTAGGAAAGTTGTGAAAATGCAGGAGGCTGGCGCAATTAAATAAATCGTTGAGGGGATGTAAAGGACTAAGCTGAGTGCGCTAGGTTTTACATGAGTATGGTTGTTACCTGTGTTAATGTATAGTAGTGAGACTTATGGTCTGGAAAATAAGAGGTATAGATCTAAACTACAATGTGTGTCAGATGGAACCAATCTCAGCCTGCGTTTAGGGTGTGAGAAGAATGATAAAATGAGTAATAAACATTAGGGAGTTGCTGTGGTGTGAAGAAAGGGCGTAAATGAGAGAGAATAAATGAAAGTTACGTTGCAGCTATGCTTTTTGTCATATGGAAAGGATGTATTATAATCGATTGTTAAGCGGATGTATATGGTGAGTGTGTGGGAATCGACCGACTGGGAAACCGAAGAAAAAGTGGATTGAGTCAGTAAAGGAATGTCTGGAGGAGAGAAATGAGAGTTTGGCAGAGGCGAGAAGAAAGGTGCGTAATAGGAGCGAATGGCGGGGTTTAGTGAGGGAGGTATGGTTATGACCCACCTGGGTCAAGGAATGAACCCTACACTAATGATATGCCATAGTGAGGGTCCGTCGCAGTCCCGTGAAGCTCTAGGTGGATTTTCTAACTGCGACGAGTTCTCACTAATAAGTATAAAGGGGGGCGGTAAAGGCTGGCTTTCTTTTCGACATGTATCATATTCTTCTACTACTTTTCTGTTTCCGGTGCATGTTACGCACCTTACCCCCAGTCTTGGGGAAAAAAGGTAGATGATGATGATGATAAATATAATTATAATATAAACAAATGACCGTGTATTATAGTTAGGGAAACAATACCAGGATTATCCCAACCCCGTAGCCCAAACACCCTGGATCCAGGTCCTAAGTAATGGCCCAACACCTTGGGTACCCGCCTTTCATCCCATAAGCAACCTACAATACACAAAATGATTATTTACTTTAATAATAATACCAAAATAATATTCCAAGGGCACCAACAAATCTAATAGGGATGAGAAAGAAAGAAAATTAATTTAAAAATTAAAAAAGCCTAAAAAAAAAAAACAGAACAACACTTAGAAAATAATATTCCTGCAACATTGACGTTCCCTCATGCTTGCCATAGAGAGATTCCATGCAGAACAGGAAATGCCATACACAAGAAACTAAGAGAACAAAAAACAAAAACATTCCACCAATGTTGACAGGCAATGGGGACCAACTGGAGCACATAGAAAAGCGATTGAAAAATGAGTAAAATCAGTTATCCTAAAATATTGCAAAATGGTGTTTACACAGCTACAGCTTTCCCTTACACTCAAGTGAGCGCTGAGTTCTTCTTTTCAGATTTAAAAATAATAAAATTGGATCTAAGGCCATCGTTAAAGGAGGATTTGTTTGAAGCAGTTTTTTTTTTTTTTTTTTTTTAAGAAAACACTTTTGAATAACATTATATTACATATGTTCATATAATTAAAAGAGGAATTATTTTAAAAGTTAGGAAGTAATTTTTTTTTTTTTTGGAAAAATTTCGATAAAATATTTTCTAAATTTTAAATTGTAAGTTAAAACAGAGGCATCACTAACAACCAATTTTATTTATAGTACCATAATTTTTTTATAATTTAGAGAATTATTGATATGTGCAAATGGATATGAAATTATTACTAAGAACTGAAGTGAGAGCCGAAGCCGGATAATTTTAAAATGATGTAGAAGGGGCCGGAATCGGAGCGGGACTAATTTTAAGATGGTGCATAACATACATAAATTCTTTTGACCTCTTCTACTGTTTTCCATTATCACTTACTAATCACTAATTATCCTTTAGTTTCCTAAGTTTGACATTTTCGCTCTTCACTAATTATGTTGTTACTTGCAATATATTTCCATGCTTATTAAATATGTGAAGCGGACTTTTAATTGGGATTCAAAATTACATTCATATCTAAACCTGGTAACATGTTTAAGCATGTGTCTTTTTAAGTTTCTTTTATCATTACATCCATAGCTGCACTCAGAACAATTAAATAACTTTATATTTTGATGCACAAGCATATGTGTTTTAAAGTTTCCTTTCCGATTGCATTCATAGTTGCACTCTGAACATTTAAACAATTTTATGTTTTTATGATTTAACAAATGGATTTTAAGGTTTCCTTTATCATTACATTCATAACTGCAATCAGGACATTTAAATAACTTTATTTTTTTTTTTTTTTTTCCTTCCACCCTCTATAGGAAGGTTATTTATCCCTGCATCCGGTCCAAACCTCAGACCTAAGGATGAGGGATTTTGTTGACCCCCAGCACCCCTGAACATGTGCCTGAAGTGCGTAGAATGGCACCCCACATCTTCCGCGGAGTCCACATGGATTCCCTCCAAGGCAGGAACCTGCATACGTCACCCGAATTCTCATTCCGTTCGTGAGTACCCGGTCACTCCGAGCTGTTCAGATTCCTCGCCCGAGACACCGACCTGTCGGAACTGGTCCCGCTAAGAACGTTTCAAGCGCAGTCCCCAAAGCACCCGGTTTTCTCATCCCATAATTGCTGAGTACTCAATGAGCCACAGGAGATTCCACTCTCCATCAGCGGGATTCGAACACTTGGACACCGCGTCGCAGCGTAACAATAACGGATGCTCTAACCCACTACGCCATTCCACGTCCCCAAAAATCCCAGCCCAACAGCGTAAGCGAATTCAGTGACGTACGGGGAATCGAACTTTCACTTTGCTCGGGGGACTAGCACTGAGAGACGAAAGAGAAGGATTTCGGGGAGAGGCAGATGCGCGGAAGAGGCATATCCGAAAACCCAAGGAAGGGTGAGAAGCATCCGCCTCTGGAAAACGGAAATGCCACCACACCACTCCATTGCACAATGAACCGGAGTTGCTGGTTTCTTCTTCAGACCATTATATCATTTCTCTCGAAAATTCGAGGTGTTACGAAATTTATTGATATTGATGATGGATCCAGTGAACTGTGGCAAGCATTTCACCCACCTGACAGCCCACCTAATGGAGGGTCTGGTTTGTCAACTTGTTGTTAGTTGTTTCTTCGCTCTAGGACACTGCAGGGCAGTATACCCTGCCCAACAGTGTCCCAGAGAGCCCCCCCACCAACGTCAAGGTAAACAACTGCGGTAAAACAAGGTAAAACACAAGCATATGTGACTTTAAGTCTCCTTTCCGATTATATTTATAGCTGCACTCAGAACATTTAAACAATTTTATGTTTTCATGATTTAGCAAGTGGATTTTTAAGCTTCCTTTATAATTACATTCATAGCTACACTCGGAACATTTAAATAACTTTAAATTTCGATGCACAATCATGTGTCTTTTTAGGTGATATTTCCTATTACTTTCATAGCTGCACTCAGAACATTTAAACAATTTTATATTTTCATGATTTAGCAAGTGTATTTTTAATTCTCCTTTATTATTACATTCATAGCTGCACTGAGAACATTTAAACAATTTTATATTTTCATGATTTTTTGATTTAGCAAGTGGATTTTTAAATTTTCTTTCCAATTACATTCAAAGCTGCACTCAGAACATTTAAACAATTTTATGTTTTCATGATTTAGCAAATGGATTTTTAACTTTTCTTTTTTAATTAATTTTTTTACTACCCTCAAAACATTTTAATAATTTTTTTTTTTTTTTTTTTTTTTTTTTTTTTAATAACTCCTTTATTAAGGGTATATATATTTTCCTTTATAGGATTGTTCGGGATCAAACCTTGATCCTAAGAACAACCCTCATAATTTTCCTTCTTCGGTGTTCATCGATACCCCAGCCACAGTTCTTTAGTATGCCTTAAACTCTTGCTTGTTACTGTCATACTCAAGCTCCAGTGTGGATTTACCTTTTACCGGGAGTCTCTCGAGATGTTTTTCTAGGCTCTTTTTTATTGTTTCCCGAAGCACCCACAATCACTGGAACTATTTCAATTATATCTATATTCACCAATCTCCTTGTTCGTATTTTAGCCTTTTGGTATTTCAGTTTCTTTTCAATTCGTAGGCGAGACTCTTCCATCCAAGGGACCCGACCTCTATAATCCAAGCATTTATTTTCAGCTTGTTATAGATGACTATATCTGGTTTGTTTGAGGGACTTGTGCGTCGGTTGGTATGTTGTAATCATATAGTATTAAGACTCTGTTGTTTTCCTCTATATTGTTTGGGTTATGTTCCCAGTGGTTAACTGTATTTACTTCTATTTCAAATTTTCTGCATAATCTATAGTGGATCAGTCTGCAAATGTTGTTGTGTCTTTCTTGTATGTGCCCTTCTGCAGCAAAAACTTACACTCAGATAGTATGTGACATGATGATTCCGCACCCTCCACTGCACATTCTGGGGCATTTGTCCGCTTATTTGTTTTCGCCTTCTATTGTTTTTGAACCATGTATGGTCCTGAGGGCCTGATCATTGGGCTGCTAGGAATGTTCTTTTCATCTTCACTTGTTTAGCCCATCCTGTTATCATTACTTTCATTGATTTGTACGTGTCCAATGAAGGCTTTCATCCAGTATATTTTTATGGTGTTTGGCAAATGTGTGATTTCCAAAAGTGGTCAAAGATTTGCTTTCTTCTCTCTTCTGATATTTTGTATGTCATCTTAGCATTCTTTATTTCTCTCTCCAAACTTTCAATGTTGGTGCATTCTCCATCAAAGTTGACATCTTTCAGATGATGAGTCATTTATCTTTATAATTGATGTTGATGAAGGTTTCAAGTTTTCATGTTCATGCACCCATCCAATGAATCTTCCATCTTTGCCCTTCAAATATTTCCCAATTCCTATTATTTCAGATTTGTATATTATATCTACTGTAGGTACTCCCATTCCTCCCTTTTTTCTTGATACATGTATCCGTGGTACACATTGGTTTTTATAGGTCATCTTATGTGCGTGCAGCATTTTTTTGCTCATAACATCCAGCTTGTTTAAGTCTTCCTGCATCCAGTCGATGATTCCAAAACCATATGAGAGTACCGGGATCGCCAAGGTGTTAATGGCTTGCATCTTGTTTCTGGGGTTCAATTCTGTTTTTAAGATTAATTTTAATCTTCTCCTATATTCCTTTTTTATTTTCCCCTTCATTATGTTGTTTTCTATTTTTTCTGACTCTTCTATTCCGAGATATTTATACGTGCGTTCTTGTTCTAACTCTTTAATTATATCTTCTTCAATTTCTATGTTCTCACTTTCTATTCTTCTGCCTTTCTTGAGTAGCACAAACGCACATTTGTCAAGCCCAAATTCCATGCATATGTCATTAGAAAACCTTTTTACGATTTCTATTTGTTTAATGGTTTCTTCTCTATTTGACGAGTAGAGTTTCAAGTCGTCCATATAGAATAGGTGGGAAATTATTTTGGGTTTCTTCTCGTTTCTCGAATTTATACGATATCCATTCTGCAAACCATTAATTAAAGCACTCAGAGGATTTATGGCGAGCACAAATATTAAGGGGGAGATGGAGTCTCCCTGGAATATTCCTCGTTTAATTTTTACTTCTATTTCCAAAGTTCCTTCTTCATAATGGAGATTTATATTAACTTTCCATATCTTCATTGCATTGTCTATGAATCTTATAATTTCAGGGCTAATTTTATATATTTTTAAAACTTCTCTGATCCAATTGTGAGGGACACTATCGTAGGCCTTTTTATAGTCTATCCATACCATACTTAGGTTTTTCTGAGCCCTTCTCGAATTTTCTGTAATCATTTTGTTGATGAGTAATTGGTCTTTAGTTCCATAACTATTTTTACAACATCCTTTTTGTTCTTCACTTATGATGTTATTGTTATCCAAATGTCTTTGGATCCTTTTTGCCAACACTCCCGTAAATACCTTATATAAGGTTGGCAGACACGTGATGGGTCTATACTTTTCTGGTCTCTGGGTTTCTTCGCTTTTTGGGATCAGCACAGTTTCTCCAGTTGTTAACCACTGGGGAATCTCTTCTCTTCCATTTATAATTCTATTATAACAGGCGGTAAGCGGTTCCAATAGTGTTCTTATTTTCTTAAGCCATACATTTTGAACTCTATCTGGTCCAGGTGTTTTCCAGTTGCTACTTTTTTTAATTACATCTTCAATCTCTTTTTTTTTAATTGCAACATGTTCCATTTGTTCGATATTAGTTGTTTCTTGGCTATTCTTTATTTGCTCTAGCCATTGTGCTTGATTATTAAACATTCTTTCATCTTCATAGATTCCTTTCCAGAATCTATCCACTTCCTCTTTGGGAGGAGGGTTTGACACTTTTATGGAATCATTTCGTAGTTCTCTATAGAACCTTCATGTTTTAACATTTGATTTTGTTTTTTCTCTTTATCTCTCTTATCATACCTTTTAATCTTATTAGCCTTTGCTATTATTAACATCTTTCTACTTGCAATGGCTTGAGTTATTTGGTTACTCTGTACTGTGTTTTCTCTCCTTAGTATATTTTTTACTCTTCTTATAGTTTGTTCTGATGTTACCACACCACGTCGGTAAGCATCTACTATCGATACCTCTTGTCTTAGTTTACTTACTTCCTGTTGTAGTCGAAGTGCTCCACAGGTGATCTTTTTCTTTGTTCTTGCTTTTTTTTCTGCTTTCTTGGTTTTGAATACTTTAGCTTTTCATAAAGTCCGCTACTGCCCTGGCAACTGAAATAATATAATCTTTAACAATAATAAACTACAATTGTCTGGGATAATTCTTGGTAGTACTTTATCTGCTATCCTAGTATATTTCTCCATTTGGAACCAGTTTCCGATTTTTTTTATTTTGCATCTGCCCTGTATTCCCTTTATGAGGTCTTCATCTCTGTATTTTGCTATTTTTATCAGCATTTCCTCCTCTGAGCAAGATTCTTCGTTTCCTGTTTGGACATTCATTATTTCATTCATCAGTTCCCTTTCTCTGTCTGGTTCCAGTTCTTCTGTTGTTACATTTCGATGCACAATCATGTGTCTTTTTAGGTGAGGTTTCCTATTACTTTCATAGCTGCACTCAGAACATTTAAACAATTTTATGTTTTCATGATTTAGCAGGTGGATTTTAAAGTCTCTTTTATTATTACATTCATAGCTACACTCAGAACATTTAAATAACTTTA
>JABUQX010116143.1:0-22500 GCA_015478945.1 Trachelipus rathkii | reverse complement strand
AATTAGTAACTTTTTCAGGTCAAAAGATTTAATCCCTAAAGAATTTGCACTCCTCGATAGTCTACTTGTATAAGTGTGTGCTGCTCTCTGTAATGCTCGCTTTGGAAGAAACAAAAAGTTTGCATCAGGAATTGACAAACACAAGGGTTTTTCTTTCCGTACCAATCCTCCTCTATCCTCACCTGAATTTTCATCCATACGTAGCCATAGACACGAAAAAGATCATCCCATCACTACCAACGACTTCTCGATTCTTACCTCCGTCACTGATACTCGCGACAGAAAAATCTTGGAGAGCCTCTACATTCATGAATTGGAGCTTTAACTAGCAAATTTTTACTTAAAAGAAACTTAATTTATTTTAATTGATTAATTAAATTTCATTACATTATGTATAAAATAATTTTCATTTTGATTATTACTGTTATAATACTAATTTTTAAGTTTAGTAAGTCTTAAACATCCAACAAATTTATATTGAATTTGGGTCTATTAATAACTAATTTTTATCTTGCTTCATTCATTTTTCCCTATATTCAACCCACTTTTACTCTCTCAATATATCTTCGATAATTTTTATTTATTCATTTGATAAAAGGGATATTTGTTTAGCATAGTATTTTTATATAATCGGCAAACTCTATTCATTCTATTATTGAAAGTTTACTTTTTTATTCTTTATCTTCATATGTTATTTGTATAATAGCGCGAAACGTTCTTAATTTACTATGGCACTCTCCTTGGTGTTTTCTTCCTTGTCATATTTTTTTTTCTTTTATCTTTTTTTAATTCTTTACAGATTATCACCACTCACGGGCTGGGCCCTTTTCAAGGAGCGGACATAAAATAAAATACAGTGAAACCCAACCCAAGCCTAACGCAAATCTCTCAGCTGAGCGCAGACGTGGGGTTTAAAGAGAGGAAGATTAAATACAGTTGGAAAAACAGAAGTATGGCAAGGAGTTCCACAGACAGAAGTGAGCTGGAAAGAAGGAGGCACCACAACGAACGAGTCTGGCATTTTCAATGCACGCAGAATTCATGCGAGAGCATGGCACCCCTTGTATACGAGGGCGACGCAATGGAAGTGGAAGTGAAATGCGACAACTCCCCTGAGCATCTACCGCTGTAGTACTATAGAAAAGAGATAGTGCGCAACGTCACGTCGCAGAGATTAGAGGGTCAAGAGAGTTTGAAAGTTAAAGGTCAAGAGAGTTTAGCTAGACTTCAACTTATCAATAGAAGGGTGAGCCGGAGCCCCCCCAGATGTGAGAACATACTCCATACAAGGGCGAATAAGGCGCCCTTATATAACTGAGTAGCTGGCAGAAGAAAAAAAAATTCCCGCAACCTGAACAGAAACTCCCAGCCTCTTTGAGGCCACCTTAGCAACCATGTGATATGAGGTCTCCAAGACAATTTTTGTTATGTTTCGACAAGAAATGTTTATGTTGTCAACAGTGAGATAGTTAGAATCGTCGAAAAAAAATAGGAAAAGTTAGGAGGTGTTTTTTGAGAGGGAGATGTTAAAGCGAGTGGATGTTTTCAAGAGTTGAATTTCACAAGGTTGCGAAGCCTCCACAGGAAATCCTATCCAGGTCGGCAAAAATAGAATCGAAAGCTGAAGACGAGAGGCAAACTCTAGATGCAAAAGAGGGGAGCAGCATTTTGAACGAGTGGAAGAATGAGAGTTGAGTCGTCGGCATAGAGTGAACAGAGTTAGAAGTGCAGCTGAGGGGAAATCGTTGATGAAAGTAAGAATTAAAGTTGGAGATAAAACAGAACCTGAGCGAAACACCACAATTAACAGGAAAGGAGGAAGAAGTCGGCCCTCCATCAACGAGTGCTGATATGGAGCGACCAGAAGAAAACTTGACAAGAGTAAGCCAAAGAGAAGGAGGAAACCCAAAGGAAGGAGCTTAGAGAGTAGGGACGCATGCCATACTCGATCAAAAGCTTTGATATGTCCAAGCACCACCACAAGACTCCCCATAGTCCTAAGGGCAGAAGACCATAAATCAGTTAGAATAGGATAGGCGTCAGCAGTTGACCTTGAGCATTTAGGAAAGCCATACTGATGATCTGAAAGAAGGGAGATGAGACTCCAGATGATCCAGGAAATGCAAGTTAAGAGAGTTTCAAAGATTTAGATAGAATACAAGTGAGAGCTATAGGACGTAGTTAGAAGGATCAGAGCGGCTACCCTTTTTCGGGATGGCTGGAATATGCGCGCTCCAGCACATGAGGAAATGTACTATTGTCTAAGCATAAGAGTAGAGTTTGAACGAGGACAGGGCCAGCTCAGAAGCACACTCCCTCAAAACACGGGAGAATCCCATCCGGCCCACTAGCCTTCCTGACGTTTCATAGATTCTCAGAACCCATGCACCCGATTCATGCGTAATCAACCAGGAAAGGCATAGAACCCTGAGAGGCAGAAGAAGCAGGAGGAGGGATGCCGAATTTCGTCCAGTAGAATTAGATGAAAAAAGGATGCCCGAGAATAGCCTTTTCAGTAGGAGAATTAGCTACAGAACCTGCAGAGCGAATAAGTGGAGGAAGGCAGATTTACAAAAAGTTTATTAGAGATGTTTTTTGGCAGAGGCCAGAAATTTTATCAGTAGGAGAAGCCAAGTAGGGTGTCGCACTTTCTTTTGTGTAAGCGCGCTTAGCCTGTCGAATAATAGCCCTGCAAACGATTTCCGAGCAGAATGGAAATTAGTAGAGTGATAGGAGAACGAGTTTTTCCATGCCGATAGGCAATGTCCTCTCTTCCTCGAATGGAGGCGAAGAACATTCTCATCGAAACCAGGATTTTGCTGGAGAAAAAGTATTTTTAAGATGGAATGAACCCGCTCATACCCTCGACGATTTACGGCCCCCACTTTTCAGCAGTGAGCGAAGCAATCCCCGAGTCTCAAAGCAAGATTCACTCAAAGTATAGTTTGCAAAGAAACGACGCAACGCCCCCCAATTAGCCGATAAAATGCCAAGAAAGTACGTTGGGGCATGTGAGAGCTGCTGGAGAAAAAGAGGTTTAAAATTAAGACGCTACAAGATTGTGGTCAGAGTTTACCGATAGGAGGGAAAAGGTGTATTTATATCGAGAAGGATTAGTGGGTGAAACATAATCAAGCGTGTTCAAGAATTGGTTAGGACATTCTGTTTTTGTTTAGGTTCTTTAACAAAATTTAACCGTTCCAGATTGAGAATACTGAATGTGTTGGCCTCCTCCCCGCCTGCTTCAGTGTGAGAGGAGCCCCAACCACTCAGTTGTGGTTGTACGTTGAAATCCCCTAAAATAGAGGATCTCAGCATTTGGAATGGGAAGAAGTAACAGTCTCATGAGAAATGATTAGTAAGATATTCAAAAAAGGAGTGAAAATCGGCTATGTTAGGGTAGCAGTAGCAGAAACACAGATAATGGTAGTAGTAGGGGAAGATTTTAGCATATAGAACATCGAATTAGGAAATTCATGTTTGTTTAAACTCGTTCACCTGAGTGTTCGTGTTATTTAGACACGACTCCACCATTAGTCTGAAATTATAGAAAAAGTTTATAACTTGAAGATATTAAGCTTATTTGAAAAAGAATCCCTGGCTAGCGTGGTCTCAGACAGTAATAAAAAATGCTTAGGTAGGAGAGTTAGGAGGTGATATTCCACAGATTCATAGGTTAGCATTCAGCACGACGTGTGGCGAAGTCAATAGAAACCCCGGCTGCCGCCCATAACAACTACATTTTCTTCTCTGTCCAGTCATTTCAAACAGAGATCCACACAAATAAACACACACAAATCAACTATACACACAGCCCCCAAAAGCCCACTGGATTGGGGTTTTTACTGAAAACCTGTACCACACAACAAAAACACACACACACACGCAGAACACACACACACACACAGATCTCGTTACCAAAAAAAAAAACAATATTATATATATATTATATATATATAATATATATATATATATATATATATATATTATATATAATATATATATATATATATATATATATATATATATATATATATATATATATATGTTTTTTTAGGTTATGAGGGAACAGACAATTTCATAAGTTCAATATAAGGAGGTACACAACTGATAAGGTTAGTAATTAAGCCCTGATAAGTGGGGTTTTACGATTGTTAAAATGATTAAAGTAAATCTGTATTTCTATTTTACAGACACTTGATTAAATGTTATAATAAATTAATAATCTATAAGAACCTATGGAACTAGAATATATTTTTCAATAGAGGGAGAGAAAACTTATGGGAATATAAGTTGTTGTCACAAGCACTATTCTTTTGTTGATGTATAACTACGGAGAGGGACAGATATACTTGGCTGGTTGGGAAATAATATTGATGAAGTATTATTAAACCTTATTAAGAGTGTATTGCTGTCTGGTTAATTGTTTTTGGAATACCTATTTAATTTTAAGAAAGAAAAAATAACTAACATATTAACATATCAAATCTTTTATCTTTATCTCTCACTATCATAAACTCATTTCATCAATATTATTGCTGCGCCATCATTTTTGTTCAGGTAACTGCATTTTGGTATAACCTTTTTTTCGTATTTACTCAGTTTATTATAACAACTTGTTTAACGGGAAATCATTTATAGATATATCAAGATGGGAGGTTCAGATGATGATAGTAAAACGAGGGATAAGGAGATGAGACAGCAGAATAAGTATAGTAGCTGTCCAAGATTCGGGGGTGAGGATGATGAGGAGTTCGAGGTGTGGTTGGATGAGTAAGAGCGTGGAAACATATTGTGATGGAAGTGCGAGGTTGCCAGGAATAGAAAAGTAGTTAAGTTTGAGAGGAGATGCTAAGGTAATCATTTAGGATCTACCAGATGAAAAAACTTAAGAGAAAGGGGCGTAGCGTTTGATTGTGGCAATCACTGAAAGGAGTATTATGGGAGAAATTGGGAGTGATAGGTTAAAATTGAGATTTTGTTTAACATTTCAACGAAGAAAGAAGAGAATATGCTAAGCATACATGCCAGAGGTTTAAGGGTATTTATGAGGATTGTGAGAAAGGAAAATGCAGTAGGAGAGGAAATGAAAGGTTATCTATTATTGGATAGATCTGGTTGTGGAAGAACAAGAGAAACAGTTAGTGTTAGCCTCAGTGGGAACATTTGTGAATATGAAAGAATCTTTACAGAGAATATTTGCTGAGAGAGGAAGAGGGTGAATGGATAAAAGAAAGGAAACGAAAGGAAGTTCACCGGACAAAGACATAATTGGGAAGAAAGAGGAGTGAGAAACTGGGGAGTTGCTAGGGGGACTACCCACACAACACACACTACATACAACAGAAGAGAACAAGCACAAAGGAAGAACCCAATAAGGTGGGGAAGAGTAACACAGTGTTTGATTTGTAAATCTGAATACCACTATGCATATAATTGTCCAAACAAAAAGGAGCGGGCTGGGAACGAGAGTGAAAGAGAGAAAAAGGAGGATGGAAGAGAGAGAGTGTATTGGGAGGATATAAAAGAAGAGAATGATTGGTCTGAAAATATTGAAGGGATTCTAGATACGGGTTGCGTAGCAACCATTTGTGGGGAGAAGTGACTAGGAAAGGTATTAGTGAATATAAGTAGGGATGACATTAAGAGAATGAATGAAGAACAAGAACACATAACAGGGCAGTATGTATTTGGGGAAAGTAAGTATGAGGCCTTCAAAGCCGTTAAGATACCATGTAGAGTAGGGGGAATTAAATTTTGGATTAGGACAGAAGTTGTGAAGGGGGAAATTCCATGGTTAATAGGGAGACAGACTATGGAAAGAATGAAAGTTCGGATAGATTTAAGTGAGAAAAAAGTTATTTTTGGGGATTTAGGTAACACAACTTTACACTATAAAACCGTAAGACATATTAGAATAGGGATAATTGACACCAGTGTAGAGAGTAATAAGAATGGGATGTGGTATGGTAGGTATAAAAAGGATTGGTTATTAGAATCAAAGGAAGAGAATGAAATATGACAAGTTACATCTCATTCGGCCACATTGGGAATTGGGAAAAATTATGAAATGATGAACACACAGCATATCATAAAGAGGAGGGTGTGAGTGTAGAAATAATGAAGGAGATAGGAGGGTTAAAAGAAATATGTAACACCTGTAAGGTTTGCTTAAGGTATAAAAGGACACCAGCCAGACCAGTAGTTGGCTTCCCTCAAAGCCAAACATTTAATGAGGTGGTAGCAATGGATCTAGGGGAATATAAAGGAAAATTGTTTCTGTTGTTGGTAGATGTCGCAACAAGGTTTTGTCAGGGAACATGGATAAGAAATAAGAAAGGAGAAGTAATATCAGAGAAAGTATTAGATAAGTGGATTAGTGTCTTTAGCATTGATTGAAGAAATTAATAAGTACAGATAATTCCAATAATAAAAGATGAGAGATTGAATAAAGTTATTTAAATAATTATTTTTGCGGCAGCGGAGAGTCCATGGAGTAACGGGATATGTGAGAATCTAATAGGACTTGTGAAGGAGAATATGAGAAAGTTGGAAGAGGAGGTAACCAATTTAGAAATATGCCTCAAGTGGACTATTGCTGCCAGGAATAGCCTATCAATGAAGGGTGGTTATGCTCCTAATCAACTGGTATTCGGTAGAAATTTAGGTGTACCAACAATTGAGGATGGAAAAGAGTAAAATTAGGTATGTGGAGAAAGGAACGTGAGCGTGATCTCATAAGAGACACACTGATTGGATTACATCTAGCTAGAAAAGTACATATAAAAGAGAATCAGAAGATATTAATAAGAAAATTCTATGGTAGAACGTCAGGAACATAATTAGAAGAAGCGTGCAGATCAGAGAGAAGAAGATACTATAAGGGAAAGATGAAAGAAAGTGGAGAGGACCAGCGAGGTGTAGGGAGAGACGGGAAAGTGGTAATAGTAAATCATGAGAAGCGCTTGAATAACAGAATTCATATAACAAGTATTTCCTAAATTACGGAGTCCAACTTTTTGTCCAGGACCTCTTGAGGATGAAAGAGGAAGTACTGGAGAAGGAGGAAAGAGGTAAGGGTAAGGAAGAGAGAGCAAACTATATGCAATGAATTCAGATTAGTGAAGATGTAAGAAAGTATATACGGGCGACGTTCAAGAAAAAACAGGAACAAAAGAGAAAAGAGACTGAAAGAAAAAATCATAAAGAGGCTTAAGGGAGGGGAAGGTATATGATATGGAAATGAGGATGAGGGAAGGAAGCAGATTGAGATGATTTTGGAGCATGAGCATAGTTTAACTAATATAGTCAAAGCTATAACATAATCGATATAGAAACAGGAGAGAGGGAGTGGGTGGATTTAAGATATTATCCAGGAATAATGGATCTACCAAATAATTCTGAGGGGTCCCAAAAACCGGAGAAACAAACAGAAGTCGAAGAAACTAGCGAAAATGAAGGGGAAGAAAGTGTGAGAGAGGAGGATCAGACAGAAACTGAAGAAACCGAAGAAGAGAGTTTTTATTTCGAAAATACAATGGGAAAAGGGGAAATAGAACAACAACAGGAGGCAAAAAGACGGGAATTAGAGAGTTGGAAAGAAAACAATGTATATAAAGAAGCACATAGGGCGGAATGGAAAGGAAAGAAAGTTATGAATACGAGATGGGTCATGACAGAAAAGAACATTGAAGGAAGGCACGGTTGGAAGGCTAGATTGGTAGTGAGAGGCTTTGAAGAAAAAGGGAAGGATTTAGTCACTGATGCTCCGACATGTGCTACGGAAACTCTCAAACTATGTATTGCAATTATTGGGGCGTTTGGATGGTCATGCAAAAAGTATGGATATTAAAACGCCAGTATCTGCCAGGAGATGAATTGCAAGATAGAAGTATACATCGAAACCACCAAAAGGAGGCACAGAGTGAAGCTATTGGGACTTAATAAGGGCTTACGGGTTAAAAGATGCAGCAAGAATTTGGTATGAGAAGTTAGTGAAGGTGATACAGGAGACAGGGGGAAAAAAGAGTTTTCTTAATCCTACCATATATAGATGGAGAAGGAAGAACCAATTAATAGGTGTTATGTGTTCACACGTAGACGACTTACTATACGGGGGAACAAAGGAATTCGAAAGAGAAGTGATAGGAACTTAAAAGACATTAAAAATCAGTAATGAAGAGGAGGGGTGTTTAAATACAAGGGTAGAGATAGCAAGACGGGAGGGGTGTATTGTCTGGTAGCAGAATAATTACATCCAAAAGACATAAAAGGACATGGGATATACGCGAGATTAAGAATGATAAATGATTAGGAATAATGAGATGACAGGCTGCAGGTCTCATATAGGTAGCTGATTGGTAGGGCAGCACACTAGACCAGACATATCTAAGATGTAAAGATGTAAGTAAACGCAAGTAAAGACGCAACTGGAAAGAAATTAAAAGGTCGACAGAGTTAACTAAGAAATTAGTGAGAAAAAAGACAATGAACTATACGGCATGGGACAAACTTGAAGGAAGAAGTTAGGTTTGGAGAATTTACAGAGCATCAGTTTCGGGGTAATGTTGAAGGTATGAAATCACAGATTGGTCATCTTATTTGGAATAAAAGATGAATTGGGGTTAATAAATGTTCGTTGTTTTGGAAATATCATGCGAGTTGCAAAAAGGATAGGCATGTCAACAATAGAGAGCAGAAGACCTGGCCTTGAATGAAGAGGATTGATATGGAATAGTATTTAGAGAATTACTGGATAAGAGTTAACAAATGAAGTGATACGAGAATAAGAGTGAAAAGTGGACAGTAGACACTGGTGAAGGCGTTAGGGGCTACAGGTGTATTGAATAAAAGATTGAGAATTGATATAGGGTGTTTAAAAGAAAGAGTAGAAAAAGGAGAAGTGAAAGAGATTGAATGGATACCTACAGAGAAACAGTAGCTATGTGTTAAAAAGAGCAGAGCTAAATGGAAAGAAACATTAACGTTATATGGAAGGAGGGGACAAAGAGTAAAAGGAGAGAGAGAGGAGAGAGAAAAAAGGGGTAAGATTGTTTTTCTTAGGGTTATGAGGGAACAGACAAATGTCGTAAGTCAATAATAAGGAGGGGTACAACTGATAAGGTTAGTAATTAAGCCCTGATAAGTGGGGTTTTACGATTGTTAAAATGATTAAAGTAAATCTGTATTTCTATTTTACAGACACTTGATTAAATGTTATAATAAATTAATAATCTATAAGAACCTATGGAACTAGAATATATTTTTCAATAGAGGGAGAGAAAACTTATGGGAATATAAGTTGTTGTCACAAGCACTATTCTTTTGTTGATGTATAACTACGGAGAGGGACAGATATACTTGGCTGGTTGGGAAATAATATTGATGAAGTATTATTAAACCTTATTAAGAGTGTATTGCTGTCTGGTTAATTGTTTTTGGAATACCTATTTAATTTTAAGAAAGAAAAAATAACTAACATATTAACATATCAAATCTTTTATCTTATCTCTCACTATCATAACTCATCATCCAATTTATTTGCGCGCCATCATTTTTGTTAGGTAACTGCATTTTGGGTATAACCTTTTTTTTTGTATTTACTCAATATACTATAGTAATATATATATATTAATATATTAGTAGTATTAATATATATATATAATATATATATATTCTTATTATATACTATATAGTATATATATATAATTATATATATTTATATATACTTATATATATATATATTTCTTTCTTTCTTTCTTCAACTTCCTCTTTGCCCAAGATTGGGGGTATGGTGCTGTACAAGCATCGGAAAGAAAAGCAGTAGAAGAGAACATGACAAACGTCGAAAGAAAGCCCTTACCGCCCCCTCTGTCCATTAATTAGTGAGAGTGTCACAGACAGAAAATCACCTAGAGACATCATGGGATCCGACGGACCTCACTATGGGTAATCGGTCAATGTAGGTGCAGATCCCCTGGCCAGTTGGGCCACAACATGCCCCCATAAAAACCCCGCATCTTCCGTCTCAATGCACCTTTATTACTCGCCTCTGCCATAAAAAACCCCCTTTTTATTCCAATAATTTCTCTCCTGCAGACATTCGTTCACCGACTCAATCCACTTTTCTCTTCGGTCTCACCAGCCGTCGGTTCCAACACACTATCCAGCTAGTAGTCGCTTAACCCAAACCGACTTTCATTCATCCTTTCCACATGAACCAAACATCTCAAAACGTACATTCATTATATTCTCTCATTTACCCCTTTCTTCACAACCCACAAATTCCTAATGCACGTTCATTCCTAATTTTATTAATCTTTTCACACCTAGCATGCCCCTTAGATTGTCCATCTAAACATTGAACTCTTAGATCTTCTTCTTATTCCAGACCATGTCTCCACTACCACTACAATAACACAGTAAAACATACCCTCAGGTAAGACCCTAGCGCCACTCAAGACTTAGTCCCGTTACATCCACAACTATTTAATTGCACCAGCCACCTGTCTGCCATTCACAACTTTCCACTACACTCTGCATCATCCGTTCCCTTACTCATCCAACACATACCCTACAATATTCTAAACTCAGACACTTGCTCCAGCTGCTCATATCTAACATAACTTCACACAGAGGACTGTCCTCACTTCACAACCATACCTTACTCTTATCTCGTTTACTTTCAAACCCTCCTTTAACAAACCCTGCCAAATCTCTCCACCATCCTCAAAACTCTCTTCAGACTCTCACACACGAACCATCATATATATATCATATATTATATATATATATATATATATATAATATATTATATTAATATTATATATATTAAATAATATTATATATATCATATATATACTATATATATACATATTATATGAGGGTTTGTTGATTACCTGTGTTAATGTATAGTAGTGAGACTATGTCATGAATAAAGGTATAGATCTAAATACAGTATGTTCAGATGGACAATCTTAGGGCATGTATAGTTGAGAAGAAATGGCCAAACATTAGGGAATGAACGTAATTGGAGTGGTGGTCGTTGAAAGAAAGGGATAAATGCGCAGAATCGAATGAAAGCACAGTGCAGATGGTTTGGTCGTGGAAAAGGATGGATTGATGTCGGTTGTTATGCAGGGTGTATAGTGGTGAGTGTGCTGGATCGCCGGCTGTTGGGACCGAAGGGAAAAGTGGATTGTCGTAGGAATCCTCGAAGGAGAGAAAATGTGAGCTTTACAATGGAGAAGAAAGGTGCAAAATATAAGGAAGGGTCCAATATTTTTCCTCGGGGCTGAGCCCAATTTTCACCCCAAAGATGGACATAAATTCTATTTTGCGCCAATTTTGATGGGAAAAGAAAGCAAACTGTCAGCTTCTTCTGACTCTTAACACGGTTTCGAGGTTTTTTACTGCTTCTGTAGTCATTCTTTCGGAATTTCATTCTCCAAACGCTATGTTTTGAATTCTTTGGCTTCAACTTCAACTGGGAAATATGCAGTAGATGCATTACCTACAAATGCATGAAATAGTGTTTCTTGATTTTTTTAAATTTGTGCTTTGCAATGTCAAAATTTAAAATCCACTTATTTTGGTTTTTAAATTGGTTTTGCGATAACTTTTTTTTCTTCTCTGCGATCTGGATGAAATTTCAGGGCATATCAAAAAAATATTTGGGAAAATTTTTAAATGTTTCATTTTGAGTATGAAAAAATTATCTAAGTAAAAGAGATGCATCCCACCCGACTATATAAGCTCCGAAAATTTAATGTTTAATGAATAAGATAAAAAATAAAATAGCGCTTTTCCAAAAAAACAAACATTTTTCTTGCACCATGTGCACTCTTGTACATTTTGTTCGATGTCGATCAACATTCAAATTTCAGGCTTGTATTACCGGGCAAGATAAATCTTTTTACTATGGAATAAATTGTTCTTGTATACTCAAATAAAATTTCAAAAATTTCCAAAAAAAAAATAATTGTTGAAACACTTGTTCAAGTAAGTCACAAAACTACTGCATTTACAAAGAAAATATCTAAATAAAATTGTGCATTCTCCCAAGACTGCATATGCTCTGAAGAAAAGTTCATCCAGATCGCATGAGCCAGAAAGCGTACTCAAACTAACCTCCTCCACTTACCTATTCACACATCTATTGCCCATCGCAATTCTGTCTTTTATCTTTGGATTTTCTGGTTATTTATTTGCTTTCGTATTTTAAAAAATAAACCCAATATGAAGTGGGTTCTTGAACCACATTGTCGACATCATGCTGCGCTACAAATTTAAAAAACCAAAAAAATATTTCGTGCATTTGTAAGTAATGAGACCATTCCAAAGAGATATCATTTCAGTATGAAGTCATTTCCGAAATTAATTTTAAAAGTTGAAACATAATGTCAAAACCATAGGTTTTGAAAAATGAACATTTTCTCTTTACTACAGACAAAAAAAAAACACTCGAAAACGACGTTTATAGTTAGTGGTCAGAAAAAAAAAAAAAAAAAAAAAAAAAAACCAAAAAAAAAAAAAAGCTACATGTTGGTGTTTATATAGTCAAAATTTAGATGAAAATAAGATTTAATGTCCATTTTTAGGCAGGGGCTAAAATGGAAGTAAGTATTGAAAAGCAAATATAAAATTTGCATAACACAATGTTTGAAAAATAAAAAATTAAAGATATCAGTTTTCTTCATATAAAATTTTCTTAATGTTTCATCTTTTAACAAACAAATGCATGATAACTCCTTCGTTTATATGTGCAGCTCGATGAACACTCATTAAAGCTCAGTTCTGTTAGGCTTTCTTCTTCTGTAGAATTGAAAAAGTATGTTTTGAGCCTTTTCGGAGTAGAGAAATATTTTTTTGAAGTTCACCGTCTTATAATATATAATATATAGTATATATATATAATATATATAAATTATATATTATATATATTATATATATATATATATATATATATATATATATATATATAGTATAGTATATATATATTAATATATATTAATATATATTAATTATGCTGCAGATGTCATTTTTTTCTCATCCGCGCATTTTTTTCGCGGATGTTTGATTTTAACATCTGCGGAATGCGAGTTAGGGTTCTGTACCTTTTAACTATATATACCACGCTTATTATATATATATACTCTATACTAATATAATATATAAATATATATACTATAATCTAATATTATTAATTATTATATTTATATATATATTAAAAATTTGGAATGCGAATCAATAGCTAAATTGTTTCGTAATGAAAGTTTGCGTTTCAATATGCTCCTTGGCCTCAAATCTCGTGCTGCATTTTCAATTATAACTCTGCCCAATAACTATTTCTACTTCTTAAAAGATGTTCCTGTGTAAATCTGTAAATTTGAATCATGAAACCGGAAAGTCACTTTGAAGGAAGTTAAATAGCTGGAGCTGATATGCTGGCAACCTATTATTCAAAAATCAAAGCTCTTACGTTTTACGAACCTTCCGTCACTGTCAAGGTCGCCTGATTGAACCTCATGTCGCTGAAAAAAGCTTAGTAATATTTCGTCGATTCGAAGAGTGGATGCTTTAATTAAAACACTCCCTTCATATATTTTGCATTAAGGTTAACGTTTAAAAAAAGTGTTAAAACTTATAACTAAGGCCTTATATAATGTGATTTTTGTGTAACATTATTAAGTGCATAGTAACGCTTTTTTCTTCCAATAACTAACGCTTAAGATTCAAATTCAACTTTATTATCGAAAAACTACGTTAATGACAATACGATATTGTTAGAATTAATTTCTCACCTATGCTAAGAAGCGGTGAAACACAATTGATGCACGGTGTTGAAAAAAACAATTCTTTCACATCCGAAATCGACTTGAGGATAATGACTAGTATTACAGTTTTAATATTCAAAAGCTAAGTGTTTGTTCCCTTTCAACCCAATAGGTTGTTGATAATTCATATTTATTATTTATGCATTAAAAAAACACAACTAAAATTTATATTCAGTTCTAACGTGAAATTATATTCTTAAAAACTATTCTCGTTGGTATTAGGTGTATCTATAAATTATCTAACTCACATAGATATCCGATTGTACATAATTTTGAAATTAGCGTTATTTAATGTTTGACAGATTTTTTTGAAACTTGCATAGTTAATTTTTGAAGTTTTTCATATTTACATAAGAATCAATTTTTTGGTTAAATTTGTCTTTCAAATTTGTTAAATCTTATGAGGCACTAAAGTTTTTTCTCTGCATCGAGTTTGAGAGCTAACAGCATATCTCAAGCGCGATTTATTTCCATTTGTTGGTTTATAGTTAAATTTTTTGTTTTTTGATTTTGTGATAAAGGTTCTTAACATTTTTTATTCAATTTGAAAAGCAACTTGAAAGTCACGTCGTTTGATAATATTTTTCTAAAAAATTGGTTCTCAAGTTTTTTTATAAATCCTTTTTGACTTTAAAATTAAATATTCAGTAAATATTTTGTATATATTTATATATATACATCGACATTTTGCATGCGCGTTGCGCAGTGGGTGATTTTCGTGCGCATTCGATATTTTATATATAATTCGATAATTTTTTCAAAATTCGACATTTCTGCTTGCGATACAGTTGTATGTTTGTTCAACATAGTCATGCCCGCATTTCGATTCATCTTTCTTATACTATTCGACATTTTGTATGCGCCCAGGTGACTTTTCTTCATTGCAATCGAATGCGCGTGATAGTTTTTTACATTAAAGACGTATGTGCAGTGGTTTTTTTTGACAAGCCTATTCGCGCACGGTGATTTATTTTTCGACATGTGTTTGGTTTTCGACATACCTATCAATCGCGCGGTGATTGTTTTTCCGGAACTAGTCTGTGGGCGGTTTATTTTTCGACTAGTCTATGCGCAGTGTTATTTTTCGAATAGTCTAATGCGCAGTTTTATTTATTTTGACATAGTCTATGCGCAGTGTTTGGTTTCGACATAGCCTATGCGCGGTGATCGTTTTTCGACATAGTCTATGCACAGTGTTTGTTTATCGTACATATTCTATGCACAGTGTTTATTTTCGACATAGTCTATGCGCATGGTTTATTTTTCGACATAGCATAGCGCAGTTTGTTTGGTTTTCTTACATAGCCTATTGCGCGTTGATGTTTTCCGACAATAGTCTGTGCGCAGTGTTTGTTTTTCGACATAGTCTATGCTGCAGTGTTTGTCTTCTTGACAGTAGCCTAATGCGCGTGTTCCTATTTATTCGAATAGTCTATAGTAGCATGCTGTTTGCTTTCACATTTGCCGTATGCACCGGTGTTCTTTTTCGACATAGTCTATGCAGGGTTGTAATTTTCGACATAGTATGCGCAGTGTCTCTTTTTACATAGTCGATGCGCATGGATTCCAGTTTATCGACATACGTTTATGCCGCAGGAGTTCGATTTATCAGCCTAGCCTATCGCGCCAGTTTTGTTTTATTCGACCATAGTCTATGTGCAACGCTGTTTATTTTTCGACATAGTCTATGCGCAGGCATGATTGTTGTCTTTGACATAAATCTATCACAGTAGAGTTTGTTTTATAGAACCAGTCTATGGCAGTGTTTATTTTTTCAACATAGTCTCATGTGCGCAGTGTCATTTTCGAACATATTCTATGCGCAGTGTTCATAGATATTCTTCGACCTAGTCTAGGCCATTGTTCGTAATTTGATTCGAACTAGTACTATGCGCGGTGCATTAGTTTTCTGGACATTAGTTTATGCGCAAGTAGCGTTGTTTGCGACAGCCTATGCGCGGTTGATGTTTCGACAGTAGTTTGGATAGTTAGTTGTTTTCAGAACCATAGTTTAGTCAGCTGGGTTTCATTTTGTCGACAATAGTCTGGTACGCCAGTGTTTGTTTTTCGAATAGTCTATGCGCAGTGTGATTGTTTTTCAGGGCAATCGATGACGCGGTGATGTTTTTTCAACGTTATCTATGCGCAGTATTTTATGCGCAGTAGTTTTTCGACATAGATTTTCGACATATACATAGTATATGCGCAGTTGTGTTTTTCGATATAGTCTAGTCAGTGGTTGTTTTTCAGACATAGATCTTGACATAGGACATAGTCTCATGGTCAGTGGTTTTTATTTTCTTGACATAGTTACTGCGCCACTAGTAGTATTTCTCACTGTATCCATTTACTTTTCGATTTGTCTTTCTACTATCAATTGGACATAATTCAAGACTAGATCTGAAAGAGGCTGCTGATTTTCAAGACCTAATGCCTACAGATCTTTCAGGAGAGAAATATCTGCTCAATTCCAAGTCTCTTAAAGGCACTTGGGTCTTTAGGTTAAAAAGGCGGACACTTAAGAAGAAGAACGTCTCTTGTGTAAACACTTTCCTAATAGAGGAAGAGAAGGTTGATGAGACTCTCCCACCTTTCTACGAATCCAAGTTCGTCTTTAAAAAACCTTGACTTTGCAAAAGTGACAAACAGTCCATTGACGTGAAAATTTCTTCCAAGCTCAAGAACCCATCATTGAAAACTTAATATTGGGGGCTGAACATCATACGATACAACGCTTGACCAAGCCGATACCTTGCAGACAGAACTTCACAAGCCACTGACTACCCTACCATGTCATTCAAGAAGGCTAAAAGCGCACAATTCACTTGTTACACAAAGACAAGTTAATGGTTATAAATTCGGATTCGAAGAAAAGTCGTCTGTGCCTACTTCAGAGAAGTCAAACTTTCAACGGAGATTGTCTGTACACTTATCCTTCTAGCTTAAAGACTCCTGCATTTAAGTGTGGAGATCTTCTCGTGGAGACTAAAGACAGCATTTCTTTGCCGTCTTTTCTCCAATCGTTTCAATCATAACGTACTATGGAGAGAGACAGAGACATCTCAAAGGCCATCAAACTTCAATATTTAAATTCACATTTGAAGGGATATGCTCTGAAGGACATTGAATTCTTGTCAGGCACGGATGACAATTATGATGTTGCCTTAACCATCTTAAAGGAACATTATCTAGATAAAGCATTCATTATTGACTCTATTTTACATGAGTTAGATTCGGCTCCGCCTCTTGTCTTGACGGAAGACAGTTGGAACCTGTCCGGTCTTTCATTTTAAAAGTTCGAGCTAACTTGAAGGAACTTAAAGAACTTGGAGTTGACTTTTTTCAAGAGGATTCATCCGGTTGCAAGTTAATAAGTCATATCGTGGTTGATAAGCTTCCTATTTCAATTTTGAGAGGTTGAAAGTGGTCTACGAAAAGGAACCAATATCCATTCACATCAACCTTCATATTCAAATAACACCAATCCAAATATTATATATGGAAAGATCGAACTTCCAAAATCTTACACTCAATCTCCCTCTTCTGGCTTTCTCGTTCTTCTTTTGATTCAAAAAGGAGAAACAGAAATGGGAAAAAGTTTCCTTCTGTACCATCTGAAAAGAGTCATACTTTCAATACATCTAAAGGTGATAGTGTAAATAAAAAGACATCATCTCCATCTTCGTCAAATATTCAAGCATCGTCTGAAATTAAATGTAAGTTGTGCAGTGGGAAGCATTTCCTTTCAGAATGCACAGTTTATGACATTCCTAAAGCCAAAGGGAACAGATGATTGTCTGCTTAAGCTGTGCAGCAACTGTTCCAGCTTGAAACATATGGTGGATAAGTGTCCAGCAAAAAAACCCAACCTTAAGTACCCTTGCTTAAAATTGGCAGAGTAAGAAAGCACTCCACAGCTCTTGTCCATCTGAAATTCATACTCAACATCGGAACAACAATCGAAAAGATGCCGATGAAGAGAGTAATTCTGGTATTAGCAACCACTTGTGTATCAATACCGGACAGTCATCAGCCTCCCAAATCTTACCTACCATCACCATCACAGTAAGACACAAGAATAAGTCTGTGCCTGTTCGTTCATTAATTGACTTAGGTTCACAGAGAACCTATGCTAGTCCAAGATTGCTCAATAAATTCGACATCAATTGTGAGCAATTACCAAGATTGACAATCCCATCAAAACCTTCATCGGAGAGCAGGTTCGTTCCTCTTATTTAACTAATTTGGATCTCAACTGTTGTTGTGATTCATTTATATCAATTCCTGTTCTTGTAGACCCTTCTTTAGATGTGGGTTTTACTGTTAATGGACTTGGCAATTGTATTTATTGGTAGAATTTCTACAAAATACAAAGGTAGCTGATCACTCATTTGTAGGGTCCTTATGGGGACTTGGAATAACATCGACCTTTTGCTTGGCACTGACGCTCTTTGCATAAGGAGTGCACTTCCAAATGGAGAATGGTTTGGAAAGGAAAGTGCTATGTTTCAACTTAGTTTGGTTTAGTTCCTTTCGCGTCCTGTGGATTCTTATTCTTCCCATCAAAAAGACTTTCTGTACAGAGAGCAGGTCTCTTAACTCATCGCGAGAACATGATGAGGAAGATTCATGACTAACAATGTCTGTCTCTTCATTGCCCTACCAATTTGTCAACGCTCCTCAAACCCTCGTAAACTCAATCCTAGATCCCCATCCTTCGCACCCTGAATTGTCATCGATCTTTCCTCGATCAAAAAGGATACTGACTTGGTCGTGGAGCATCTGTACAAGGCTGCTAGTCCATGGGAATTCAGGAAGAAAAAGATTATGGTACTACCGACAAAGAATTTATAACTAAATTAAACAACTCCATTCAATTTACCGATGGAAAGTACCACATCGAAATCCCTTGAATTCAGGATTTGCTGCATCAAGTTCCATCCAACTATAATGTTGCTTTAAGTACACTAAACGAGTACAAGAATACGCTCTTGAACAATCAGGGACTGACAAACTACAGTGATGTCTTTAAAGAACCAGCTGAACAACCGGCATATTGAAATCATCAACGTATCTCCGAAGGACTTCCATAAATATGTATGGGTTCCCCACAGGCCTGTCATAAGAATGGCTGATCAGGTATCAATTAAGATTAGACCTGTATTCAATTGCAGTCTTCGTACAAAAGGAGCTCCTTCCCTTAATCAAGCCTGATCCAGTAATATTTGTTGGTTCCCCTTCTCGTCTTCTTTGCTTTTAGAACCTAAATATGTGTTGTTGCGGACATATTCTTAAAGCTTTTCTTACAAATCATAATCGCACAGCAAGAAGTGATCGTAACAAGTTTGTTTCGTTCTGGGAAGAAAGAAGGCAGGCTTGTTACTTATACGGTACGCAACATCAATATTCGGACGTTGCTGTTTCTCCCTACCATTTTGGGAGCTGCTTATTAGACACACATTCAGGAATAACTATCCTTATGATTTAGTCTCTCGTCTTCTGAAATAATCTTTATGTAGATAATTTTATTTACGCTCACTCGTCCCCAGAAGTACTGAGAAACATTTACACCACATCAGTTCAAAGAATGAAGGAAGGAGATTCAACTTGTGTTCTTGGAACACTAACCATTCAGATTCTCAGGCTCAATAAACAGAACATGGTTTCTTCCATAACTGCGAAGAGAAAAGATTCAGGTTACCCTTTACCATCCTGGTAATGGACACCCTGAGACTCGCGGACTTTGAGTTATCATCAGTCAGTTCAAAGAGATCTGCTCTCTCAAGTTAATAAAATCTTTGATCCTCTTTCATTGTTTCTTCCTGTCACATTGAGAGTTCGACTTTTGATGAGACGTATATGGGAAAAACAAATGAGTTGGGACAACTCTATCGATCTTGAAATAAAGGAGGATTGGAAAAAACTAAGGGCTGATCTTGACTCTCTTAAGAGTTTATCGTTCAATCGTTTTTTGTTTTGATACCTCATCGACTAATGCAACCCTTAACATCTTTTGCGATGCTAGTTCAAAGAGCTATGGATTTGCGGCTTACATCACCTCCCCCGAACAAGGTCCTTCGTTAATGTGGGCCAAATCTAAAGTAGCTCCTCTCAGGGAAAAACCCTTCCTTGTTTGGAGCTTTTATAAATCTTTCTGGCCCTTAAACGCCTTCCGCAAATCGTTACTAGCCTACAAGAGGTTGAATTTAGTAAGGTCAACGTCTTCTCTGACTCCCAAATCGTTCTTGCATGGGTAGCTGGAGGAGAGGTAGCAGGACAAAACAAATTTTCGTTCGGAATCGTATACAGGACATTAAGAGTATGGTTTCATCTATGAAAAACGACAATTTAATACCGATCTCATTTAACTACATCAAAACAGATGAAAACCCAGCAGACCTTATAGCTCATGTTTTTTTCCGGTCGCGAATTCATGAAAAAGCTCAACTATGGAAGAATGAACCAGCTTGGCTTAAACACGACCAAGTGTATTGGCCTAGTTATCAGCAAACAAGGAGTGTACAGGAAGGGCTTTCAACTACTTTCACAGTCATTCAAGCCCCACCTCCTCCTATTATTGACATGGCCAAGTATTCTCCCCATTAACTTTGTTAAGAGTATGTGCTTTACTCTACAAATTCAGCACATCTTCCATCGATCCTATTGAAAATGATAGGAAAGCTCGACTTTTCTTGCTCAAGATTATGCAACAAGAAAGTTTTCCTGTCAAACTTCGTTTTTTGAGAGAGATTCAATCGGGGTCAACTTCTTCAAAACCACCTGATTTAGTTTTTTTTTTTTTTCTCGGGGGGGGGGGCCTGAAACACTTTTCTTTTTGGACGATTTGGGTCTTATAAGAAGTAAAGGACGGTTGTTCTCGCACTAACTTACTAAGTTTCGAGATATCAATCCAGTGTCCTTGGCAAGTTCCCATCATTACCACCTGATTGTCAGAAATGCACAGTTTCTGTAACATCTTGGCATTCAAGGCTACTTTGACCTCATTCGATTAAAGGGATACTGGATACATCACTTCGTTATACAATAAGAAGAGTTTTATCGGAATGTGTGACTTGTACAAAGTTCAACAGCTTTTCTTATTCTTATTCGAAGTTTACTAATTTCACAAAAGCGCAAGTCAATTTCAATCGTCCTTTCTCAAATGTTGGAGTGGATTTTACTAACATTTTTTATTTAACAAATTAAAGGGTCACACCCAACCTCAAAAATGTATATCCTTCTGTACACCTGCCAATATTCGTTGTGTCTATTTGGATCTTATCCCAGATATTGTCTTGCTAGGGCATTCGATTCATCGTTCCAACGCTTGTGGCTAGTTTGGCAGTCTTGGATTTTATATGCGACCATTATGGCCCGACTTTTTAATAAAGGTGCGGATGCTCTCGAGCAGTTTGTTGTATCAGAGGTGGGTTCCGAATTTTTTGCGTAAAAATCACATTAAACATATCCGCATTCCCCTATACAGCCCTTTGGATGGGAAGTATGTGGGAAAGGTCATTCGGACTGTAACAAATTGTCTCTATAAAAGACTGGTTTGGGACGGTACAAAATTTGGATACTTCGAATTTCACAACAGCATTGGCAGACATTGCTAATGCTATCAATTCGAGACCATTAACATATACTTCTTCGGATAATGATATAGTGCCTCTCACTCCTAACTGTTTTTTAAAACCGTTAGCTAATTCTAGTATCGTATTAAATGAACCCATTCCTACCGATTCCCCTTCAAGAGAAGAACTAATCCAATCCCTTAAACGATCTACTGAAATATTCGAAGACTTCCGGACTCGGTGGTATAATGAGTATTTATTAAGTTTGAGAGAGATGGAAAAAGACCTCTATCAAGTCTCATGGAAAAATAGGTGAAAGTAGGAGACATCGTACTTATTAAAAGTCCGGTCAAAGAGCGACCATATTGGCAAATGGGCATTATTCAACTGTTTATTTATGGAGATGATAATAAGGTTCGCTCAGTCCAGGTTCGAACTTCCTGGCAGGTCAAAATTGAATGTTTACCCTATAAAGCATTTATTCCTTTAGAGCGTATCATTAACAACAGTGGAATCAAGTCAAAATCTCAAGGAAATAGTTCTGCTTCAAATTCAATGGTTCCATTACCACCATCATCTCAGCAAGTAACAATTCCTGCCCTACAATTAATGATACTCCCGCGGTTGCAAATTCGTTGCGTCCCAGAAGGAAAGCAGCTATAGTAGCCCGTTCGAAATTTTTGAATGTCGGAATGAATCGAATCGGAATGGGTATTATACGAAACTTCTGATTTTTCAAATGATGTGTGGTCTTCTTGTTTTTTTTTAAATCTGTACACGAATTTCGCGAAATCCGTGCATCTCCCCGACCCAGTGTATTAAATTGGAATGCGAATGCCATAGGCTTAAAATATTTCGTATAAAGTTTGCGTTCAATATGCTTTTGTGGTCTTAAAGATGTATTTAAATTATTAACTCTTTGCCAAACTATATTTATCCTTAAAAGATGTTTTTATGTGTTTTAAATTGTAAATATTGGAATCATGAAACCGGAACACTTTTGAGGAAGTTAAATAGCTGGAGTTGATATGCTGGAATAATTATTCAAAATCAAAGCTTTTACGTTTTCGACCTCGTACTGTCAAGTCGCT